>OY992530.1:294192582-294331743 GCA_963921185.1 Dasysyrphus tricinctus
GTGCGTGTTTTTGGCAGGAATGGAGGGGACCTACGGTTTTTTGCCGAGTCTGAGCGGCTAAATGAAAAGCACTTTTTCATGACAAGTATATCTACTGTTGGTGGATTTGTCAGTTCCTCGCCAGAGGCAGTACCTCGGATAAAACATTTCTGTTTTTAGGTGGCACGGCATGACAGTCCTACGCACTAAACATACATGCCAACGAGACATATGGTCATATTAATTCTTGATTGAATATGTTTGTATGAGAAAAAAAATTTAAAATCGTTGGAGCGGTTTTAAAAAAAAATTTAATTTTTATAGGTAAGTATATAAATTCTTAAAACATTGCATATAAAAAATAATCTAAATCCGTTTAGCCAATAAGGAGAAAATTCAAAATAATAAAATATTTTCTATGACAGGTACTATTAATAGTTGCTATGTGCAAAATTTTATAATTTTTAAAAGTAGATTGTACTAATTTTAGTATATGAAAAATGTTTAATCAAAATCGTAGGAGTCGTTTTTAAGCAAAAAAATTTTTTATTTTTTTTTAGAGAATACTAAAAACTCCTAAGTAGAATATCGAGTTTCAAAAAAAAAACGATCATGTCATTTTCAAAATATTTGATTTTCAAAAAAAAATTTGAAACATTTTTCAAAAATCCAAAAAAATATTTTTCAAAATTTTGGTACACAAAACTAGGTATTTATATTTTTTGGAAGCTTCTGTATAAAAAAAATAATTAAAATCGGTCGTACCGTTTCGAGGAAAATCAAAAATTAAAAAAGTGGTTCTTTGGGAGGTACCACTATTAACCATTTTAGAAAATGGTTTTCCACCCAAAGGAAGCCTTTACTAAAATAAATTCACTGATTTTTTTTTTTTTAAGAAAAGTTATCGAGCCGTTTTGAGAAAAATATGATTATGTAAAATTGGTAAACAAAATTGTATGGCAGGTACCGTTATTTTGGTTCTAAGAAAAAATGAAAAAAAAAAAACGCGTGGGCATAATCACCAAAAACCACTATGTACCAAGTTTGAAGAAAATCGATCGAGCCGTTTAGGCTGTAGACGAACAGACAGACAGACAGAGAGACAGAATTGTGCCACCCACTTTTTCGTTGTTCTCTATCATCGTAATATCATGTTTGATTGTTATGTCAATTTTTTTTTCACGAATCCAAAACTTGCCTTATAGTACCTATATCGCAAGTAAAAATAAAATAATAAATTTATGTGAAATGACAAATTGAAAATAAAATAAAATTAGTGGCCAGTTGCAACGACCTATTTTAAATTTGTATTGCTTCGTTTAATTTTGAAATGACATTTATCGGTGTCACCAACCACACATAAATCTAACAGGGCAATAAACGAACCAATAAACTAAAGTTCCATTTTATAAATTTTAAGGTACCGTGAAATAGCGCCGAGAGAAATAAGGCCGAATGTCGAAATACGTCACTGTTTATTCGCAAAATTTTAAATTTCACAAATCTAATAAATCCTCTCCTTTATTTGGTTTGAGAAATTTTAAAATTTGCATGCTGCCCCCCTGCAACCCCCCTGCCTGGGATCGCTATAAGATTTGGGGTGGTCGCTATAAATGCAAAGTTTCATTTTGCATTTATAGAATCTGGATTTAATGAAACTTTGAATTAAAATCGAATTTTGAATTTGTTTGGTTCGGCTTTATTTCTCAGTTAACATTGGCCTTTATTTCACTTTACCACAGCGAAATAAGACCGGACGCTAAGATTCAGCGTTATTTCATTTTATTTTGCTCGGCGTTATTTCAAGTCACCAAATTTTAAAAGCAAGTTTAAACGAATATATTTATCTACCTAAAAAAAATAATTCAATTTTATTTGACGGAATATTGTTGATTACAAATTAAAATAACGAAAACAACAATGAACGGGTGCAGGCATTATATTTTCTATTTATAATTCGCTATTTAAATAAATAAATAATTTCAGAATTATTGACTGATAACCAACTAAACCAAAAAAATGGCGAGAAGTCGAAGATTTGTTCAGGTTCACGGAAATCCATTTTCTGAATTCGATTACCTCGTTTTAAAATTTCGGTTCATAATTTTTAAGCATAGTATCACAGATACTAGAGTTACATAGATATCGCATCCAGTACAAATAAAAATGACCATTTTTTCAATAATTTGTGATTGCAAGCTCTTTTGTTTCGTCTTCAAAAATCGAATCGGTTGATTAAACTACTGATGACTTGTTGTTGGCGTTTTGTATTTATGTCTATGTATGTAAACCTATCTTTTTTTAACATCATATATGGTCCATAACTCACACAATATTGATATAACTGGGATGTAGCTCTACGTCCCACGATAAAAAAAAGTAGTCATTTTTGTTTTGCTCTGCGTGCGATATCTATGTAACTATAGTATCTGTGATAGTATCGAAAAACTGTTGTTTCTGCAAACGGTGGTATGGATCTGGACGTTAAAAGTAGAATAAATAATGCTCGTGCTGCCTTCGGTACTCTGTCCCCAATTTGGAAATCCAGTCAAATCTCCTTACGCACTAAGTTGAGATTCTTCAAAATCCAATGTCAAATCCGTGCTGTTATATGCTTCTGAAACCTGGAAAGTCACGTCTACCATTTCGAAGAAATTTCAGGCTTCTATGAATCGCTGTCTTCGCAACATCCTAAAGATTCGCTGGCCACAAATAATATCAAATGAGGAATTGTGGCGCAGGACAAGTCAAGAGCGGCTGGACGTCGACATAAGAAAGCGTAAATAGCGTTGGATTGGTCCACACACTGAGGAAACTAATCGATGAAACTGCAAAGCAGTCCCTTGTATGGAATCCTCAGGGTGCACGGCGGGTTGGAAGACCAAGAACAACATGGAAATCAACTGTCTTAGCGGAAGCAGAATTCCAGAGAAAGGACGTGGCCACAGCTAAAAATACCTTGCAGCAGACCGTGAAGGATGGAGACGTTTTGTTGACGCCCTATGCCCCAGCCGGGGTTACAGGACACGATGATGATGATGATCGAAAAAACTATTATTGTTATTTGGTATTCATTGTAATAGTTTCATATAGTTTCTCTAAAAAAAAAATAATACAAAAACACCAAGATGGCGAATTGGCTTTATCTAATGAGAATAACTTGTTTCATTTTATTGTGTATTCAAATTCACAAACTGCATTTTAGCTAAACTATGTGTGAAAGCTGAAAGACCTTGGTGAATATCGGTTTTATACACCTTCGAGTAGGGTCCTTTTGAGCGATGAATCGAAATTCAATATCATGAGTAGTGATGGGATATCCTACGTTAGAAGAACCCTTGGCAAGTGCCTTCAATCACTTTATTTCTTAAAAACTCTTTGGCATGGCGGAGGGAATGTAATGGTGTGGGGTTGTTTTAATGAAATAACGAACCAATGCGTATACAAAAATATCTCAGAGGTTGTTATATCGCCGTATGGAAAATGGGAAATGAAACTGTTTTGGGTCTTCCAGCAAGGCAATGACCCAAGCCCCACGTCACGGCTAGTCAAAACGTGGTTCAACGATCACAAGGTCTCGGTTATGAATTGGCCACCGTAGTCACTAGATTTGAACCCAATAAAAAACCTTTGGGAGATCGTCAAACGCTAAATTAATGGGGAAAATGTCAAAGTAACGGACGATTTTGTTAGAAGAATAGGTACGGACTAGAACGAGATTCCACTCAATTTAAAAAAAAAATGAGTAAATGTCACAAAATTACAAGGCAGTCATCGAAATCAAAGGGTCTGCCCCTAAGTATTGATTATTTTTTATTAGTGTTTTTGGATTTGTATTGACATTATTGTAATTGTTTTGTCGTGTGGTAATTTGAGGTTACTTAAAACATTTCAACGTAGATAACTGAAAGTTTATTGGAATTCTTAAAGTTATATATTTTTATTTACGTTTAATATACAGTAGTTTTCATAGTCTTCAATTTGCTCAAAAACTAAAAACCCTACAACCGTCTGGTTTTCAGCATTCAACTTAAGGCTAGTAAGAACATTAAATAATAACGTATAATAAACAAAAAAATCACTTACAGCCCTATTATTGACACGATTCAAAACTAGTTTACCAATATGTTCAAAACCTACCACTCGAAATCCCTATAGAACTATTTTTACATTAAAACTAGTTTTGAATCGTGTCAATAATAGGGCTGTTAGTAAAATGTTTCATTTTTTGTTTTTTTAATTTTGAATTTTCAAACAAATTTTTCACAAATTGTTAACTTGATTTACTATACTATATATGTATACTATTCGTTTTAAGCTTTTAAAAAAGGTATAGCACATTATTGTAACAGCCCTATTATTGACACGATTCAAAACTAGTTTTAACGTAAAACTAGTTCTATATAGTCTCGGAGCCCACCGTAAGATTACCTATCTCATCGCGGCCACGCAAAAATTGGATGCCAACCGATAGCTTTAGTCCAAACATTTACAAAACTGCTGGTCGGACAAGCTAATCTGATCGCAATGGTTAGAAAATGCACTTTTCAGGTTGCATTTTCGGCTAAATGTACTTATATTATAAGCAACTTATACAAATGGGGTATCGTATGAAAGCTAGGACTGTCCTCTACACGATAGAAATGGTCGGACAGAGTTTTTTCGGCTGTTGCCACGAGTCCGACCACTTTTCTAAAATTAGAGATTTTGTACATCCTTGGATGAAAATGTAAAAAACAAGTGGTTAAGGCCACTTTCCTAACCAATTGAAATGATTTTACTCAGTTTTCCCTGATGTAAGACGCAGTGTTAAAAAAAAGACCATTTTTTTTAAATAGTCGGACTCGTCCGTAACAGCCAAAAAAAGTCTGTCCGACCAATGGTATCGTGTAGAGGACAGTCATAGCTTTCATTTGATACCCCATTTATATAAGTTGCTTATAATACAGGTACATTTAGCGGAAAATGCAACCTGAAAAGTGCATTTTCTAACCATTGCGACCAGATAAGCTTGTTCGACCAGCAGTTTTGTAAATGTTTGGACTAAAGCTATCGGTTGGCATCCAATTTTTCCGTGGCCGCGATGAGATAGGTAATCTAACGGTGGACTCCCAGACTATATAAAACTAGTTTAATGTTAAAACTAGTTTTGAATCGTGTCAATAATAGGGCTGTAAGTATTTCCGTTGTTTTAAAATAGTATTTTATTTGAATAGTTATTTTATTTTAAGTCAATGATTTGGCAACTTATCCCTCCCATATAAAAAGGAGGGGGAAATACACCCCCTCCTATATAATTTTATTGTTAGGATATGTCTCAAAATTATTTCATAAGATTTAGCAAATAACTTGGAAACATCTTGCGAACTTCTTACCTTCGAAGAAACAGTGTTTCTAATAGGAAAATAAACACTGTATCAAAAAACTTATATAAGGACATTTTAAACACAGCCGCCTTCCTCAGACCCCAACTTTCTCTCAGGACATCACTAGAATGACCATGAGAAAATATGTACTTACTAGTTCAGTTATTTCTGGGTAACTTGATCAAAAAACATTGATTATGTACGATAATTACATTGTTTTTCAAATGTTTGAAACTTCTACTCCCCGTAACTTGCTTAACCTTGATCTTACAGAAAATATGAATACATACAATTTTTTTTTTTAGGAAATTTAATATTCTTTCATTTTGTAATGCACACTTTTCTGCTAATACGCTTAGTTTTTAAAATGTTCACGAAAAATTTCAATCCCCCCTTCGTTAGCGCAGGTTGTATTTCTAGATGAGTGGAAAACTTCGGTCATAACACTATTACACAAAGCTGGCTCCAAACAGGACATTACAAACAATTCCAAAATTTTTGAAGTGGTACTCAAAATCTAGGAAAATATTAAACATGGAATCTTAGAAAACCAACATGGGTTTGTTACTGGTAGTCTACTACCACAAACTTATCGCGTTTCTCCCAGTTTTGCACAAAAGGAATAGAACGTGGTGGTTAGGTGAATGTTATTTACACTGATTTTTCGAAGGCTTTTGACCGTATTCAGCTTGTTATTTTATAGGAAAAATTGAGAGCTTTGGGACTTAATTCAAATCTCTTAAAGTGGTTTCAACAGTATCTTACAAATCAAACACAGTTTGTGAAGATTGGCGGAAATTTACCAAAAATAATTATAAACTATTCCGGGGTTCCTCTAGGAAGTCACTTTGGGCCCCTAGTTTTTGATCTTTTAATAAATGGCCTTCCTTTTTGGGTAAACCACCATGGTAATTTACTGTTTGCATATGACTTAGATTTATAAACTTATTAAATCAAGTAAGGACTGTAATCTTTTATAACACGATATCAAAAGAGTATCTAAGTGGTATGAAGAAAATCCTTACATTTAAATATTTCCAAGATCAAAGGGCACGGTAGTGCCTAGCCACGTTCACCGCACTACACCCTTTTTACAGGAACAAACTCAGGCGATTTTCAACCCCCCTCTAACTTCAGTATCAATAAAGTCAGAAACTTCAAATTCGCAGTATTTGCTGAGCTGATCAAACACAGATTGCTCACCAAATTTCAACTCTTTAACATTAATAATTCCCGAGATATAGGACCTCAAAATGGCAAAAACCGTAACTGACTCACTGACAGATCATCAAAATTATGGAGCACTTCCCAACATCATAGAAACTAGAAATTTTGCACAACGGTAGGCCTTGTGGTGCATACAGAAGAAAAAATAGAAAATCTGCAATTTTCTCTTCAGGGGGCGTGGCATCCAATCCACCCACTTTCTTAAAAATTCTTATAAAATATATGGAGCACTTCCGATTGTTTAAGAACTATGAAAATTGGTAGGTCAGTGGGGCTTGAAGAACTTAGAAAGAAAAAAATTGAAAAATTGAAAATTTCCATCCGTGGCATCCACCCACTTTCTTTAAAATGGTAATGAATTATTTAACGCACTTCCGATAGTTGTTAAACGATGAAAATTGGTAGAACGTTATGCTTGAAGAGCATAATAAGAGAAAAATAAAAATTGAGATTTTCGATTAAAGGAGCGTGGCATCCACCAACTTTCTCAGAGTTACTATTATTTTTATGAAGCGCTTTCGGTTGTCGTAAGATTATTAATATTTGTAGAGTTGTAGAGGGCTTGATTTTCATCTGGCAAAATAAAATCTTTGCAAAAAGGAGTGAAATCACAACAAAAACATAAATGTTAAAAAAAGAGCCAGGTTCCTATATGTATGTACAAGAAACCTGTGCGTAAAAAGTCAGCCAAAAAAAGTAATGAGATCTAAAATAAAGGGTCCGCCAAAAAACTTTTTTTTTTTGAAAATGCTACTACTACATGGAGTGTAGCTTCGGCTGTGTGGTACGTAGCGCCGTCTTGTTGAAACCAAATATTGCCAATATCCTCCTCTTCAATTTTTGTGAACAAAAATTCGTTCAACATGGCCCGATAACGATCGCCATTGACTGTAACGTCGAAGAAAAATGGCCCAATTATATGCCTCTGGACCAAAATCCGCACCAAACAGTGACTCGTTTTGGGTGTATCGGCTTTTCAATGGCATGCGGGTTTTCTGTGCCCCAAATGCGACAATTTTGCTTGTTTACATACCCGCCAAGATCAAAATGAGCTTCAATGAGATGATTTTTTTTGGCAAAATCGGCATCTTCTCTAAGTCGATCGCAGGCCCACTTAGCGAAGCAGCCATTTGAATGAAATTATTTTCCATTATTAACCGGAAGGATTGTACTTTCAAATAAAAAAAGAAATTTGAGAAAATATTCAGTAGTTTTTTTTATAGCATTTTCAAAAAAAAAAAAAAAGAAATTGGTATTAAATGATGAATGATTAAAATTTTGTAGATTTACTTGGCAAGTTTTCTCTTAATTACTTACTTAATCACAAATTTAAAATGTGTGAAAACTTGACTAGTAAACCCACCAAATTTAAACTTTAAACTTGGCATATATTTTAGATCTCATTACTTTTCTTGGCTGACTTTTTACGAACAGGTTTCTTGTACATTATAAGAACTTGGCTCTTTTTTTAATATTTATGTTTTTGTTGTGATTTCTTTCACCCGATCTCCTCTATACATAAAATACAAAATTAATGAAAACCAATAAGAGAGAGTTGAGAAAATCAAAGATCTGGGCGTTATCTTTGACAGTAAACTGAATTTTAACAATCAGTTTCTAAAGGAAATAGACTGCTAGGATTTCTAAAAAGAAACTCAAAAGACTTTAAAGATCCACACACTTTAAAATCTTTGTATATTAGTTTAGTTAGATCAAATCTTGAGTAATCGTATGCTTGCTTTATTTGGAGTCCAACATTATATGAACATGAAGTTAACCTAAACAGAATTGAAGCAGTCCAACGCAAATTCACTCGGTATGCATATAATGTAAGTTAGATTGGATCGATAATGTTATAGCTTCATATGAGCAGAGGCATATGAACCTCCTGTAAGGTAAGGGATGCGAACTCTTGAAGCAAAGGCGTAAGCAATATCTTGTCATGTTGGCAAGGGATGTCTTATGTTCCCATTGATTGATTGTTCTGGCCTAGCGCCAATTTGTAGGACTCAAGGCCATAAGAGCTATTTGGAGTCAATAATTCAACAAGTCCAATCCTTAATGCTAAGTCTTCTACTTGGCTGATTTATCTCAGTATATAGAATTTGTATTATATTGAAACCTTTATTGTGAGGAATTAATGAGACATTAAAATGTTATACTGAGACGAGGATTACAATGACGAAAATGACGATGTATGCTTCTCGAAAGCTCGGTGACAACCGGTAACTACTTCTAGTTTCTCTTTAGTATATCACAGTAGGACTAGGTCGTTGCCGTTTTTATTTAAAACTAGCCGGCCCGTCCCGGCTTCGCACGGGTATAGCAAAATTTAATAAGCGTAAAAGATTAACATATTATGAATATCAATAAATGTTATAGTATCCTCAAACACAGAAGCATAAAATACAAAATTTGCCCCCATTAGGCCTTTTTTCGAATCTTTTTATTTCAATACCTGCATATAGGCATGCAAAAAAATTGTTCATGAAATTTTGAGCAATTGTTATCATAGGTCTTAGATCAATTATAGTTTTTTCCTTAGAAGATTGAGAGCCAGCGAAATTTTCAAAATCTCCTAAGGTGTGGAAACTAATTATTGGAAGCTAATAGAATCAAATCTATGACAAAAAAATTTCCTGCACCTTTTTTCCCTCCAACCATGATAGATATTATAATTAATCGAATATTAACTGGCGTCAAAAATAATTGCAGGAATGCAATCTTTGGCAATTACAATCATTTAAGAACTTTTATTGAATTAAATCAAAAGATCTCATTCATTGACTTTGACTTCAAATTATGCAATCACCATTCTTCATTTGCAATCGCTTTTTCCCCATTCATTTTCCAGCACTCAGTACTATCTTTTAAAATTTCATGCATTCTTTTCATTCTTTTGCATTCATTAGTATTCTTTGATTTATTTTGAATTCCCAACAAAATTTATTTAATCAAGTTGAATTTGTTTGTTTACCATATATCAGTGTTTTTTCAAACTGTGGGTCGCGACCCCTTAGGGGGTCGCCAAGAATAACTAGGAGGGTCGCGGTCGCAAGCCATTAGGCACAAGGTACTCAAAAAATTAAAACACAATTTTTTTGAGAAGACGGGTGCAAATGTTTTTCTTTTATAAAATGTTCAAAAGTTGCTTGTACATATATGTTTGAGTCTTTAACAATAAAAGCATTTTTCTATTGAGGGAAGAGGATGAAAGTTCACATAGCTATGAAGTGGTGAATGGCACTGACAATCTTAAAGTCTCTTTTGCCAGCTCTAACATATTTTCCTCTTCTCTTGTCTTATCCAGAAATTATCAATGGGTTTAACATTGAATTTAGAGCATACCATCTGTAGCTAAATCCTTAAGATTTTCTGTCATCTTTATCGATAAAAGATCGGCCAGATGGACTGATATATTCAAAAAAGGATTAAATATCTACCTCTGTCCATTTCCAACTTCAGAATAGAGATCTGGAAAGTCATTTAATGGTTTCGCTTCAAATTATACAAAGTCTCATCAGAGGAATATGAGAGCTTACTGTCATGGCATCAATTCATTGATGAAATTTCGTCGAGAATTCTCTGAACCCAGGGAAAAGAATCATACATTTTTTGTACTCTGAACACAAACAAAATTTTGCGAAGAGTTCTCTGATTTTGTCTTTTGCAGTAATAATATTTGCTTGTCTCCCTTGGAGGCTCGTATTCAAGATGTTTAAGTGGTCAAAAAGATCGGTGAAAAATGATAATTTTAAAAGCCAAGTGGAACAGAAAAATGATTTGACTATCCGGATTTTGAATCTTGTACAAACATCAATTATTCAGCTTTTAATTCCAGATCTCGTGCCAATTAGACCGAGAGTCAACAGCAGATTTTGGGTGTGATTTACAACCAAAAAAGAAGTATAGGCATCGAAAGCATCATTAAAGGCTGTTTAAAAAAATCGAAGTCTTGTAGTCCACAACCGAGGCCTTAAGATGAAAGAGGGAATCGAAAAAAAAGTATGAATGCAACTTCGAGGGTAATCGTGTTTGCCGAAATTGCCCTGCCAGACCTTTAAAAAAAATCAAAATTCTAAGTTAAAAACGGTTTTTTTTTTAATAGTCTGGCAGGGTGAACTATATACCCAAATCATCTCAGATTCCATGATATGGGATCCGAGGAGCTTATCTAGGGAGGGAAGAAATCCAATTTTGGCTAACACGATTGCCCTCGAAGTTGCATTCATATTTTTCTTAGATTCACTGTTTTATCCTTAAGGCCTCGGTTGTGGACTATAAGACTTCGATTTTTTAAATAGCCTAGCCTATTGAATAGACTGGAAGATGAGGGGTATAAAGAAACAATTACGTGCAAGGGTTTTTATTATTGAATATGTTTGTTTGGCCCATAAGCATGCTTAAAACCGAAAATGCTACTAAATTCACCCATGCGTTTCTGAGAGAATGGTCACACTGGCCACTTTTCGGTATTTTTGGTATAGCTCGAAAACTAAGCCGAATTTGACAATTTTACATATAATACTTTTTGTTCAAAATTAAATTTTCTATTGAAATGGATAGTTCAAAAAATTTTACGAAAAAATTTAAGCAGGAAAAAATAACAAAAACCAACTTAAAAAAATCAAAAAATCAAGGATATTTAAATTTTTTTATAAATTATGCATAACTTTTTTTGAAGCAAAGATAGGGACAATACATGCAGGGACAAAATAAAGTAGAGATTTAAGGCCTTAATATGGCATGTTAAAAAATTAATATTTGTTCAAAATTGACAGAGATATTCCCGTTCAAACCTTATCATTTCTTATAATTTTTCGCAGTTTTGGCCCGAAAGTCCCTTTTTCGGAACAATATGGCAAATTTCACTTTCGTAAAAATGTTCGAAATAAAAATTTCCATATAATATGACATTAGAACTATAGAGAATTTATAAAAAGGATATAAGTTCGCAATTTCGTTTTTCGGCTGTTTTTGAATGCCTTCAGACCTACAGACCAAACGGCTGGTCCGATTAACATAAGGTTTGGTAATAGGTGCTAGTAACGTTAAATTTGTCATAAAGTACCAAAAAATTGGCTTTCGGGCAAAAACTGTGAAAAATGATAAGAAATGGTAAAGTTTGAATGGCTATACCTCTGTCAATTTTCAAATAATATGGCTTTCTAAAATGTCATATTAAAGCCCTTAAACTCCAGTTTACTTTGTTTATGCATGTTTTGAGCGTATCTTTGCTCCGAAAAAGTTATGCGCAATTTAGAAAAAAAATTTAAAATCTTTGATTTTTTGTATGTTGGTTTTTGTTTACTTTTGCTGCTTAAATTTTTTTAAGAAATTTTCCAAATTATCCATTTCGATAGAAAATTTAATTCTGAACAAAAAGTATTATGTGTAAAACTGTCAAATTCAGCTTAGTTTTCGAGTTATACCAAAAATACTGAAAAGTGGCCAGTGTGACCATTCTCTCATAAACGCATGGGTGAATTTAGTAGCATTTTCGGTTTTAAGTATGCTTATGGGCCAAACAAACATATTCAATAATAAAAACCCTTGCACGTAATTGTTCCTTTTTAAAAGGTCTATTCAATAGGCTATTAATGAAGCTTTCGATGCCTATACTTCCTTTTTTGTCATTAATTACGCCCAAAATCTAATGTGGGCTCTTAATCTAAAAATACCTTTCTTTTTGACAACCATCTGAGCTCTGTTTGACAATGGAGATTTTGATGAGCTCGATTCATGTCGCTTTTTAAATAACTGACAAAATATTATTATGAATGTGGGGGTCGCTCGTATATTTTTACCAACAAAGGGGTCGCGTACTCAATAAGTTTGAAAAACACTGCCATATATGAATTCTTACACGAGTTAAGGCTCTCCCAAACCAACTTGAAAAGTTGTGCAGCATTGTCTGAATTTGAATGTTAAAGCATTCAAAATAATTCCAAAGAATTCAAATGATTGCATTCAATTGATTGATGTAAATAAAATCGTGGAAAAAATTATTGAAATCATTTCAATGTCAGAGGTGATTGCAGAGTTTGAAGTAATGTAAGTCAATAATGTTAGGTTAGGTGAGGTAAGGTTGAAATGGCTGCCAGTTGTGAGGACTGACACACTTAGACCATGAGTTGGTCCATTGTGACACCACACGCATTAATGTTATCTTCTAATTGAAGTTATAACAGATTGCATTCACAAAAGATTGCATTCTTTTACAACCTGGGTTTACAAATCAGCGTACCTGAAACCTGTGTTATCTGGTAAAAATTCGTTTGTGGAAATATTTGGTATAATCGCTCGTGCCCATCTTTTTTTAAACGGAAATTTTGTATTCTGCCTCAATGCGTCGTTTCATCTGTATGGGATTTCGCAGTCTGTAAGTTTGTAGTGTTCTCTATCATTTCAGCGTTTAACTAAACTGTTACTTGATAATTTCTTCGCGTGCCTTGACTTCTTCGTTTCTGTGGATTTTACTTATAACAGACATTTTTATATTTATTTTCCTTGGTAAATTGATTTTGTTAAGCCTTACAGAGTTTCGAATAGCAAAAAATTATATTAACTGACATAAAATACAAGATTATTTTCTTAAAATAATGAATATTTTATATAAAAACAAATTTTTCTCTTTTATGATAAAAGTGTGGTGCCACTTATTGAAATTATTTCAAATTACTCCTTAAACCTTGCCAGTCATTTTATGAGTATACCTAATCTATGAATTTGAGCTCTATCTATCGTGTTGTACTTGAGTCTATATAGGTCATACACAGACAAACATTCATTTTTATAGAGATTGATAGATGATAGATATATAGCCATTCAAACTATACTAGTTCTAAGCATTTTTGCAGTATTTGCCCGAAACCCCGTTTTTAAGTTCTACACGACAAATTTAACTATCTTTGCACATAGTACGAAGTCTTAATCGGCCCAGCCGTTCAGATTGTAGGTCTGGATCTGGAAGCCGGAAAACAAAATTGCGGACTTAAAGGTACCTACTTTTTAAATATTCTCAATAATCGTTATATCATATTTCTATCAAAATCTTGATTTCGAATATATGTATTACGAATGCGAAATTTAACATGTAGTATCTAACGAAAAAGAGACTTGAGGGCCAAAACTATAATTAATTAGAAGAAATGGTAAAGTTTATTTTATCTGTCAACTTTGAATAAAAGTTATACTATATTAAGATTCCATATTAAGGCCTTGAGCCTCTACTTTATTTTGTCTGAGTATGTTTTGACTTTGAGCCTATTCTTGCTAAACAAAGTTTTTTTTTTTGGTTTTTGTTAATTTTTCTTATTACATACTAATTTTTGTATACAATTATTCAAATCATCCTTTTCGATAGGAAATTTAATTTTGAAAAAGAGTTTGAAGAGCTAAATTTTCAAATTCGGCTTACCATTACCGGTGACCATTCTCTCAGAAACGCATGGGTGAATTTAGTAGCATTTTCGGTTTTAAACCAAAAATATTCAATAATAAAAACCATTGCTCGTTATTGTTTTTTTTTTTTTTTTTTTTTTTTACACTTCAGATTCTTAGTTGTAGTGAGCTTAGAGCAAGCTGCAACCTACAATCAGAGGCTCATCATAAGTGCATGTGTTAGTGGTTAGTAAAAAAGGCAATCTAACACATGCATAATAATATACTAATAAATAAACAAAATTAAACAAAAAATCTATATACATACATAATTAAACAATATACAAAATATTTAAGTCATAGCTTCAAGAAGTAAAAACAATCACGACCGTGGAGCACTGGTTCGAAATACTTTCTTTAATGCCATCTTACTTATGTTAAAATCAACAGAGGAGCCGTTTAAATTAAAAATCATGCACATACGGCTTAGAGGCTCATGTATACCGTAGTTACTTCTATGGAAATTAACGTGTAAAAGTTCAAATCTTTGCAGGTGGTGAGATCCTCCTCGGTAATTTATGCCAATATAAGCTTACAATTCAGGAGCATCAATTTGGCCATTTATAAGTTGGTGAAGAAATAGTAAATCATTATTAACACGCCTTTGATATAAGGTTTGGACCTGCAGTAGCTGGATCCGATGTTCATATGGTGGAAGGTTGTACGGATCATCCCAAGGAAGACCCTTTAGAGCAAAGCGAATGAATTTATGCTGTATTGATTCAATACGATTTTTATGAATTTCATAAAAGGGAGACCATATTTGCGAGGCATACTCTAGATGAGGTCGTACATAACAATTGTATAAAGAAAGGGTAACATAAGGATCACTAAATTCTTTAGCCCAACGTTTTATAAATCCAAGCATAGAGCTTGCTTTATTAACAATGTAATTAATGTGTTCAGTGAATTCTAAATTTGAGCTAAAGTTAACACCCAAGTCCTTGAAACTAAAGACTCGACAGAGTTTTTGCTGCGAAATGGAATAATCAAAAGCACTTGCAAGTCGCTTCCTGGAAAAAGTAATTGTTTGGCATTTAACAGGGTTAAGAGAAAGACCATTCTTACCACACCAAATATTGAAACTATCAATATCGGCTTGCAGGAGAACGTGGTCAGTGTCAGCTTTTATTGACTTAAATATCTTCATATCATCGGCAAATATAAGAATGTCACTAGAGCGTATACATGAAACAACATCATTTATAGCCAGGATAAATAGAAATGGACCAGATGACTTCCCTGAGGCACACCGGAGTGAGCAATGAATGAATTTGAAAGGCAGTTTCTTAATTTTACTAGATACGATCTATTTTCAAGATATGATTTTATCCATGTGATAAAAAAAGTTGGAAAACCAAAAGCTTTTAGTTTGAAGATAATAATGTTGTGGCTTAGTTGGTCGAACGCTTTAGAGAAATCAGTGTATATGCAATCCACTTCACTGCCATATTCCAACGCATTAGAACATTTATGCAAGAATGTAAGTAGGTTTGTTACTGTTGATTTTCTTCTCACAAGCCCATGCTGTTGATTGCATATTAAATTCTTGGTATGGAATGCTAAAGTCTCACATATAACTTGTTCAAAGAGCTTTGGTATACATGACAGTTTGGATATAGGCCTATAATTCGAAATATCAGTCTTATCACCCTTTTTAAAAATTGGAGTTAGGAATGAGGTTTTCCATAAACAAGGAAATTTCCCTGATTTAATAGAAAATTCAAACAAGAATTGTAGAGGGTCAACCAGAATATGTCTACACTTTTTCAATAATATTGGAGAAATTCCATCTGGTCCAGATGAGTAATCATCATTTAACGATGACAGAAGTTCTAAAACAGTACTCTGTTGCACAGCGAAATTGGTGCAGTTCGTTTGTGCATAGGAATGTAAATTTCGGAAATAATCTTCATCAATATCGAGAGGCGTGTTTACAAAAGAGTTACGAAAATTTTTCGCAAAGGCGTTGCAAATATCAATAGTTTCTTTTAACACACAATCTTCATAAATGAAATTTGCGGGGTAACCATCTGAGTTTTTCTTCGAATTTACAAACTTCCAAAATGCTTTTGGGTCTTCTTTAAGAGATCTTCCCATTTCGTATACATGATTAGTGTATAGAGACTTGGAAAGAGACTTAAATTCTTCGAAAAGGGCAATGTAAAAGTTGTGGTCAACGTAAGAAAGAGTTTTTAAATATATTTTCCATGCTCTATTTCTTCTATTCCGGAGTGACCTTAACTCTCTAGTATACCATGAGGGGCAAGGGCTCGCATTTTTTAATATTTTTAAAGGGATAGTTTTATTTATGCAATTATTAAGTATGGTGTTAAAACTAGTAACTGCTTCATCAATATTACTAGATACTGATATACTATCAATACCAGATCTAGCCAACTCTTCTGAGAGCAACTGAAAGTTTGCCTTTTTGAAGTCAAAAGCATAAGAGCGGTCATAAGCATTGCTATTTAATTGTTAAGAACATATCGTCACCTGATTGCAAAAACTAGGTAACTCAATTTTATAAATTTTAGAGATAGCAACCTTTATAGAAGCCTAGCTACTGGAGGACGATGGAAAGTTTAATTTGTATGTTCCTGAAACTTCACAAATATCCTATATTTATCAATGGTATAAAAAGATTGAACAAAGAATCTTTAAAACTGTATACAAAATAATACCGTTTTTGCCAATATATTATAAATTAGAAAATTGAGTTACCTAGTTTGCAATCAGGGGACGATATGCAAAAAAAAATTGTCTTGAAATTTTGAGCAATTGGTTGCCATAAGTCCGGCTTATAATATTTGCATAGCTTTTGTTTCACTTCACTTTTTTACATGTTCATGAAAATACTCTTAGGCAACAACAAAACTATTTGACAAAAAACATGCTTCTTGACAAACAAAATGTTGGATTTTTGGTGGCAACACCATTTCTTTCGATTGAGGAGTTTTGGAACAAAAGGTGATATTTTCACCTTTTATTTTTTTCAGAAATTGAGAAAAACAAAATTAAGGTAGGTATGCCTGTACAATTTTTTGTTTCCTTGCGTGCGTCACTAAAGCAGACTGTATTTATTGTATTTATTAATATTTAAAAAATATGTTTAAAATTTGTCACCTTTTGATCCAAAAACAAAACATCGAATGTAAAAATGTCACCTTTTGAAACTCAATATGTTAAAAATTGCTAGATAAGTTTCAACTTAGTTGCAATCGGGAAGTGGAGGTGGTTTTAGTGTAGTAAGAATCTCACACTTCTATGAGCACGCGTTTTTCGGTCCTCATAGAGCCTGATGCAGGTTTTGCACCTACCCACGGAAAAAAAAAAAATATGTTAAAAAAGAAGTCACCTATTGAGTAAATAATTTATACTAGAATTAAAAACTTAAAAGTTTCACCTTCTGACTGAAAGGATTATTGAATTATTGTTGAGCTTTAATTGATGCATGTTATTATTCTTGACTAATGGTAAGTCTCATTAGTGAAAATGTCACCTTTTGTTCCTAAAACTTCTCAATAAATCAGGTACTTGTTGAACCACATTTGTAATAAATGTCATTCTTTAAGATGAGGTAAAGTATAAAAGGGCAGAATAATGATAGTGTACATAACTGTACATAATAAACAAATTATTTGTATATTGTCAGTAAATTTTTAAACAATAATTTTCAGGCAAAATTTCTTCGAAAACAACGTTATTCACTTTCACAATTTGAACTCTCCATCAGCAACACCCTTAAAAAGTCTCTAAATCAAAAAACTCTTTACTTCAAATAAATTGCCAAAGCCCTAAAAAAATACCCAACAAAAAACGTTATGGCTGCCAAGTTGAAAATTGATTTCGAAATACTCCAACATATTATGTTATATACACTTAAAACCCCAAACAAATCCACTTGGCTTCGTTATTTTTAATTTTCGTCTTGGGTTCGTATCAATTTGAGGGGGAATTGAAAATAATTTGATTGTCATCTTGGCACATTCGATATTCCTACACCGATTTTTCAGCAATAAACCATAATAATCCACTGCCCTCGGTAGCATTACCATACACAATATTGAATGGCGATGAATTTTGTATTGGGTGTGGTGGAGAATTGCAAGGCGCCAAAAATATACATAACGCGAAAGTTCGTACCATAACAATAATTCATGAGGGATCTGATGCTGTTATTCACATAAGAAAACAACAATAATTTGAAATGAATATTGCGGTTGAAGCTTAAGTTGTGAGTGTGTTTAATTGATTTTAATAGTTTCGAGAAGAAATCAATTTTGGTATTAAAAGTCAACTTATTTACAAGAATTTGGAGTTCTCTCATACTATTTTTTATATAATAACGATTATGAACAATTTAACAAAAATAATTTTTGGAAAATAAACCTACAGTCTGTTTCATGTGTGTTCTGATGCCCACCTGTACTTGATCTTGAATCAACCTTCAGTAAAAAAAAAGGATGGATTTACTATTCTTGGAAATATTATTTGTATCCCTTCCCTAGTGCAGCCTAGTTGACACGGATACCTCCCAAATCTTGGAAACGGTTCCAGCTCTGTTTAACTTGCTCTTGACTAAAGGGAAAGTATTGGCTTCGAAGTTTTAATAAAATCTTACATTACGATGATGGAAAACAAAGTAGGGTTTGTTATAGGTACATATATGATATACGCTTGGTCTTGACGTTTATATGATTGTGAGTCTTACTGTTCATTCAATTTTTCACGAAAAATGCACATAACAGAAAAAGAATTTCATGGAAAGTTTGCACTAAGGTATGTTTTACAAATACGTAAGTAATGTTGTCTAGTTGTCTTCCATTTCGAGGAAATTGCAGGCTTTTGTGAATCGTTGTCCTCGCCACATCCTAAAGATTCGCTGGCCGCAAAAGAGCTGTGGCGCAGGACAAGTCAAGAGCGACTGGGCGTCGACATAAGAAAGCGTAAATGGCGTTGGATTGGTCACGCACTGAGGAAACCAAACAATGAAAGCAAAGCAGTCCTTTGAATGGAATCCTCAGGGTGCACGGCGGGTTGGAAGGCCAAGAACAACATGGACTATCATGCTGAAGGTCTTGGTTCGATTCCCAACTGGTACCTCTTGCGAGGAACTGGGGCCCAACGCCTAACTATGTTACTCGATTCTACAGTACAAACTTTAGAATTAGCACAATCTCAGCTTGCTAACTCTTTAGCAGGCGCGTTAAAACGGAAATAGAACAGCGCTAATTGAAGATTCTATAGCACAAAGTCGGAAGCACTTAAATTGATCCCACTTTCATCCATATTACAACTTAAAATAAGCATTGAAAACATATCTTTCGAATGGATTCGAAAGAAGAATAATGTTACATAGTAGGGCCCCTGACAAATCCTCCAAGAGTATAGGTTGTCATGAATAAGTGCTTCTCATCCAGCCGTTCGGACTGAGCAAAATATTTTAGGTCCCCTCCATTCCTGCCAACAACACGCACACAGGAATGGTTGAGAGTTGTAGGCCACTAGGCCCTGGTTCTCCTCGAGCTGTCGTGCCACAATTTAATTTTACTTATTATTAATTTCAATTACCACCTAATGACCTAACATTTCATGGCACTGAACCTTAGGAGCAAGTACGTGCGATATAGCATTGCATTTGAATTTAATATTTCATAGAAAAGTTGATTGGACAAGACGAAACATATACCGGTTCTCAAGATTGGGAACCATGTAATACGACACACGTTATCATTTTGTCTTATTAAACTCTGTGTATCGTATAATGCGATTTCCGTGTCTCGCAATACCAATCAATTTAGCTTAGTTACACACCCTATTTCTATATCTATGCATACATGCGGCGCATATAAAACATGCTTCGTAGTTCGTAGAAACTATATTGAAGTGTTTCAAAAGAAATTGAAATAAATAGTCAATGGACATGAAAACTTGTTGGAAAAGCAAGAATATTCAATTGTGATATTTTATCAGAATTAATATACCTATATCTACATATGATTCAGTTTCACCTTAAGTTACTCAAAAAAATAAAGTCTTACTGGTTTTAATCCAGTTATCGGTTTCATTTGTTTTTAACGATTTGATTATCTTTCTAAAAATTTTGATTTTCTTTTATTTTATTCGACAGTTACAAGGAACTCGCTTCAAGATATAATTTTGAGACTATTCTTTTACATTACATTAGTTTTTATTGAGAGTGCACTTTGGTCCGCCGACGTGAACAGACGTGTGTGATAGATTATCTTGTTTCCAAATTACCTACGCGGTTTATCCGCAGTAATATAAACAAACTAAACAAAAAACTTTAATATTAATTATTTTCCTCTGTGAGATATAAACTCAAAAAGTGGAGGAAAGTAAAAAAAACAATAAATATATTCCAGCTCCGCTGGAATATAGTACAAATTTGATTAAAAATGTGCCTTTATTGAAAAGTGATAATTCTTATCATATTGATTTAACGCGCGAAAATATTTCCTCAGCTTCAATTATTAAAAGCTTACCCAAAACCAGTTTTGAGAGAGTAAATTTGCCTCAAGGTCAAACAACATCAAAACCCGAGATGGCTTTGCCATTGCCAAACTCAAACGATTGGACTACTGTTATCAGTAAATTGAATCGATCGGCAAGCCACTTCGACAACGATCGTAAGAGGAAAAGAAGAAATGAGGAGCCAGTCAATGTCTCTCATGATAATCAACCCAATTTTGACAACAATCCGTTTGGATCTCTTGTAGACCTTGAGCAAATGGAAACGTGCGAGAACACAACCGAAGATGATGCGAACACCAGCGAAGTTCCAAGTAATTCCAAAACACAAGCAAATAATACACAAAATTCATCAGTTAATAAAATTATATATTGTCCCCCTATATTCATATTTGGTGCAAACTGCACATTAATTGCTGACTTAATTAATCTTGCTGCTTCAGAATGCAAAATAAAAGACATTCAGTATAAATTTGTAAACATTGGTTATCTAAAAACCAAAGTATATGTAAATAATTCGAGTGTGCATAGGATGATAATCGACCGACTTCGCGAAACAGGTTTAGGTGCGTATTCTTTCTCTCCAAAGGAGACAAAGAAAGCTTCTATTCTACTTAAAGGCCTGGACGGTGATACACCAACAGAAATTATTCTGAAAGCTCTTAGAGAGTCTGTTCCAAACGTTCAAATTTGCAAAGTGTCTCCCTTTTCCACCGCGAGAACAAAAGAACTTAACATCAAACTAAATATTTTTGTCGTTCAACTTGATGTGGGTGAATCAATCAATGAGTTAATATGCATTCGAAGTTTACTACACCAAAGAGTTTATTGGGAAAAAAAAAATAGTAGACTTGTGATCAGGTACTACCGTTGTCAAAGATTTGGTCATACCGGTGATTGCTGCGCATATAGTAATCGCTGTGTTGTTTGCGGAGATAATCATGCTTCTGAAACTTGCATTGAAATATGCAAATCTAAGAAAGAATTAAATCAGGAGCTTCCAACCCCTAAATGCATTAACTGCAACGAAATTGGTCATGCGGCTAGCTCTCAGAGTTGTCCAGCATATTTAAAATATAGGGAAAGAAGACAAGCCTCATCTCAAAAAGAAACTTTTGTTGAACTAAATAACAGAAGAGTTCCACAAGATACATTTAGACAAATGGCCAACCCGAATATTTCTTTTGCTGATATGACTAAGAATCCCCAAAATAAACCACCTATATTGACCAAAGAAACATCCCAAGCAGGAAATCTCAATGACTTCTTAAATGAATCCAAAAATCTTGTTAACATCCCGTTCAAAGATCTTTTAATTAAAATCCGCCTCTTCTGGCCAAAATATCAACAACTTAAATCTCAAGAAGAGAAAATGTTTACTTACCTAGAGTTTGTCGCCTCTATAGTTGTATAATGGCCTCAAATAACCTTAATATTATCTCTATGAATTTTAACTCTATAATTTCTCATGAAAGACGACTTGCACTTTTGAACATTTTAAAAAGTGACAAGCCAGACATTTGTTTTCTCTCTGAAACCAGACTTAGTAGGAGACATAGACCGGCTTTGGAAGGTTATAATATCTTAAGAAACGATTCAGGAAGAGGAACTGCAATTGTCCTTAAACAAAACTTTTCATTTCAAGCTGTTCCCTTCCACAGTGACATCTTTTCAGTATGCTTAGCAACAGTAACTTTTCATAATTCAAGAGGCTCTGACTTCCGACTATTGTTGGGAAGTATATACGTACCTGGCAATTGTGGTAATAATCTACAAAGGGACCTCGACAGGCTTTTCTCTTTAACAGCTTCTTTTGATGCGATAATTATCGGTGGGGACTTCAATGCACGCCATCGCCATTGGGGGGATAGTGTTATAAATAAAAACGGGAACTTAGTTCACGACTGGTTTTTTAATGGTGCATTTTTAAACCTTGACCTTATTCCATCTGATGGACCAACCTTTCCTCGGTCCTCTTCATTTATTGATTTCTTCTTTCTTTCTTCAAAGCTAAAAAATGAAGTTACCTCTGACACTTGCTCAACGTTTGCAACGCCATCAGATCATTTTGGTGTTTCCATTGATGTTAAACTCAACAATTACTCTCCTCTCTTGTTATCGTCACCAACAGCATATAGAAGCTTCAAAAATACTGATTGGGAAGCGTTCAGGTTAAGCCTTCACAACAACATCTCCCTCTTAAATGTACCTTGCGATAGAAACCTTTCCAATCCTGAAATCGATGATTTTATTTGCGAACTTAATTCAAGAATAACAGCGGTTGTAGAATCCAACTCAGTCATGTGTGAACCTAAAAACCAAAAATACAAAGACGTGTCTGAGTTCACCCTCAAACTTATGAAAATCAGGAGCTCTTGGCTAAAACGATTAAAAAGAATATTTCACAAATATCTAAACAAAATAAATTTTGAGTACCGTGAGCTCTCGTCTAGAATTCAATGTATCACCAAGCTCATCAATCAAAGAGTAAATGTTGATCTTAACAACGCGTTCAAGAATAGGCTTCAAGAAATTCGTCCTTCTCCTCAAGCATTCAAAGAAATTGACAAAATTACTGGACGAAAATTCTTTGGAACTGACATCTCCAAAGATGTGCTTACGCATAACGGCCTTGATTTGGTTGACATTCAATCGAAAATGACCGCTTTTCATGATTTTTTTGCAGACTTGTACAGAGAAAAGATTCCAAATGTTGATATTGATTTCACTAATGAGGTTTGCTCGACGGTAGAAGAATTTTGCTTATCTGATTTAAATACACCCATCACTACGTTCTCAGCATCCAACCCCTCATATAATCCTGCCATCTCGCCATTTACCTCGCCACAGCAGGTCCAAGTCCATAGATCTAACCTCAAAAACAAAAAATCGTCAGGAACTGACGGAATATCAAATTTTATTCTGCGAAAATGCTGCCATTCTCTCGACACTCTCCTCTCATCTATATTTAACCATTGCATTAATAATGGCTATTTTCCCTCAGATTGGAAAATTGCAAAATTATTACCTATTGCAAAAAATAGGTCTACCAAAGATATACAATGTTTTAGACCTATATCATTGCTCTCAAACATTGGAAAACTTTTCGAAAAAATCCTTTCTGAACCCATACATTTATTCTGCGACGAAAGGAACATAATTCCAGAAAATCAATTTGGATTTAGAAAAGAGCATTCCACAGAACATGCCACGATTCTTCTGTGCAACAAAATTATTCATAATTTAAGATCTAAGAAATGTACTATTTGTGTTAATATAGACCTTGAAAAGGCATTTGATTCTCTCTGGCACAAGGGATTGATATATAAATTAATAAAACTTAGCTTTCCTAAGTGGATTATTCGAATTGTGTTGAATTTTCTTGAAAATCGATTTTCCTCAGTATTTGTACGATCTGAGCAATCAGATTTGTTCTTAATATCGTCGGGAATTCCACAAGGTTCAATTTTGGGACCAATTTTATTTGTTTTATACCTGTATGATTTTCCACTCCAAAGTACTTCAATCGAAGAACCAGAAGCAATTCTTTTTGCAGATGACACCTTGATAACAGCTAGTGATGTCAGACCACAAAAAGCATTGTTGAAAATTGAACGAAAACTTCCCTTGCTTGTTGATTACTTTCAAAGGTGGGGCTTGAATATTAATTGCCAAAAGTGTAGTTTTACATGCTTTCGGAATGCAAGTGGGAAGGGCCATCGCCTGGCTGTAAAGGAGAGCAAAACACTTTCACTTAAAATAAATAACACCCCTATTCCCTTACGTTCCGAAATGAAATACCTGGGGATTCACTTTCATAATAGGTTCCTTTTTAATAAGCATGCACGAAAGGTGCTATCTAAAGCAAAAGCTGTTACTGCTACACTAAAACCAGTACTGCACTCTAGAGCAATGTCCAAAAATACAAAAGTACTCATATATAAATCTTTAATTCGTCCAATATTGACTTACGGATTCTGTTCATGGTTTACTATTTCTCCCACAATAGCAAAAGAAATCGAAAAATTTGAAAGGAAAATCCTGAGATTTTGCTGCGGGAAATTTAGAAGGGCAAACAAAAAATACTTCTCGAATAAAATAATTTATGAAACTTGTAATGTAACGCCACTTCTTACGTATATAATAAATCTCACGAGAAATAAACTCCAGCGTACCGAACATCATCCGAATGCTTTGATTAAATCATTGTTTGATTCAAACCTAACAGATTGCTTGGAAAGCAACTACTATATATCACCCTTCAATATTCTTAATGACAGTTCTCTATCACTTATTTCACCTGATGTAAATAGAGGGTCAACGATTCCTTTTTACGAAAGGGCCTCACGCCTTAACCTGAGAGGATAGATAGTAAAAATAATTTAATACTTCTTATTAAATAAACACGCTCGTCTTATATAAATATTTCAAAGTTTTTCTATTGTTATATTTTTTTTGTTATAAATAATAATCAGTTTTGAATTATTAATATTAGCTTTGGCATGTTTGCCAATATTTTTTGTGTAAATGTCTAGTCATAGTTTTAAGTATAATTTTATGTCAATGAAATAAAGAAAGTATGCCGGGAGCAAGCATACATATTAACTTGCTATACAAAATAAAATTAAGTATCTTAAAAGTATGAGTAAATTATAAAGTAAATAATTTCTTGATTTGATTTGCCAGGCATACTATATAAGTCGGCTACATATTATTTATATCATATTCTATTATTATGTATGTGTTTCATAAAGCCTCAATAAAGAATTGAATTGAATTGAATTGAATTAGTTTTTATTGAACGGAAATTAATATTTACAATTATTGCTTCTTATACAATTTTAAACTTTTCTTTTCGCGGACATTGATCATTTTAACTTATTTGAACTTTTCGGAAAGTTAAGAAGTAAAGTAACCAACAACATCAATCAAACGTCAGTCTAATCCCGTGACCACGAAGAGTGAAATTTCTTCGAAACGTCGGGAAGAAGAATTTATAAATAATTCTTAATAATTATTGCTTCTTTATTCTATTTTTATATTATTATTACATTGACATTTTTAATTTGCTTTGGCACATAAGGGGCCTAATTTTAAACATTGTTTTATTGTTATAAAAATTAAAAAGATTGTGATTGATGGTTACATACTATTTTATACTATGAGGATGAATCATCTCGGGTTGTTCAAATCCAGTTGTCTTTTGGAAGGATGTGGGGTTTCGATGGCTTCTAGCCACGGTGATGGTTTGACGCTGTATCTTCGTAAAATTGAATTGCCTCTTCGTCGTTGATAGGAATGATTCCGTTGTCCAGTAGTGCTGTCACATCAAGGTATCGTGGCTCGGGGTGTCTCTCTTCACTTGTGATGGTTCTCACCAGAGGGTTTGGATGATTGCTTAGGTTGTTCGTCAGTCTTTTGGCAGCACTGATCATGTATTTGTCAAGAGGTGTTATTCCGGATGCCTCGTAGAGTCGCTTGTTGCTGAAATGTTTTCGCCGCCGTTGGTCGAAGTGGAGTCCCGTGCAGATCCGCAGGATCTTCCTCTCGAACACTCCCAGTTTCTTCATGCTGGTTTTGGAAATAGTAAACCATAGACAGGAAAGCAGTATGTGATGATCGGTCTGAGAAGTTGCTTATAGAGAAGCAACTTCGTCCTTTGGCTGAGTCCATTCCTTTTCCGCAATAGGGGGTGGATGCGGTGGAAAGCGTAGTTTGCTTTCTTCAGAACAGCTGTTACATGCGGATTGAAGCGTAACCTCTCCTCAAAGTTAACACCCAGATATTTCACCGATGGTTTGGTTGTGAGTTGCGATCCGTTTTGAGACTATGATTGGTACTCCAAAAAAGGCTTTACAAAATGAGCTAAAAGTTTTGGGGTTTAAAGTTGCCTCATCATCACTTTGAGGAAACTTTAGAATGTTTGAAGTAGGTAGGAGATTTAATTCGTAAAAAGTGCTTAGTTGTCTTGTCTTGTCACTCATACTATACTGTATTAGAAAACAGAAAGAGTCAATATTGTTTTTCAAAATATGGTGAAGGTACGACTCGTCAAAATTGTTCAACAAATTTATATATCGTGGGGGTTCATTCCACCGATTTGTATCTGCATTTTTTTACTTAGTAATTTGTTATTTAGCATTCTACGTCCGGCGAACTATTAGTACAAGAGCCGACAGCATATTTTGGGAGTGGATGTATAACCAAAATATGAGTACATGGTTATATAGATTTAAGCATCGTGATATGGAAAACAAAAGTCTGGCAGGGTTTATTCTCAGCTTTTGGCGGTGGTTGGTGGTTAAAAACTGCGATTTTTCCAATTTTTGTGTGAGGGGTATAACCACTTCAATTCATGTATAAAATATAGGAAATGACCTTCTGATCTCAAATAATTAAGTCCCAGACGTTTCCCTTTCAGCTTTCTCCCCGCCAGAAGCGCATCAAAGTGGGCTAAAAATCAGCTTTTGATGTCAGGGGTATAACCAAATGTGCGACACATCAAATAATCAGGAAAAATCTCCTGATTACAAATATATAGGGAATTAATTATTTGAGATCAGAAGGTCATTTCCTATATTTTATATATGAATTGAAGTGGTTATACCCCTCACACAAAAATTGGAAAAATCGCAGTTTTTAACCACCAACCACCGCCAAAAGCTAAGAATAAACCCTGCCAGACTTTTGTTTTCCATATCACGACAGTGGCGTAGATAGGGGGGGGATCAGGGGGATATATCCCCCCCCCATTGGGATCGATAATTGTTCAACATAACCAGTCATGAACCAAATAAGTTAAAGAAACGCACTCTGAAATTTCTTTTTACGTGTCTCACCAATTGATAATAGGTAAACGTGCAAGAAAAAGAGCTTCCATCCAGCTTTCCATCACATAGCACAAAAGCCCAGAATATTTTAGTGTTTTCAATCCTTTTCTCGATTTCTATGTAATGAACCCTTGAGAAAAATTTACAAACCATGAAAACATACAAGAAGGGTTTTCGGTTCTTTTCAAGGATTCTTCGTCTGAAATAGACAAAGCAGCAAAAAAATTTAATGAAACTGTTGAGTTTTACCAAACATATTTGGCTGCCGGACCAGCGCTCGATAGCTGCCCCGAAGAAAGCGTTCCTAATATATATACATTTTATTAAAGATATTAGCTACACTGCCGGTTTCAACGTCAGCTCCCGAAAGAACTTTCTCCAGTTTAAAGAGAATAAAAACAATACAAAGAAGCATGACCAACGAAGTGAGATTATTAAAAATATGTCTATTTTAATAACAGTGTGATAAGCTTTGGATGTTTACTTATTTGCAGGATCATTTGAATGGTTTTGCTGCTCTAGCAATTCATCGCGAAATACCTATAACAGCAGACGAGGTTATAAGTGTTCTTCTTTTTTTATATTCAAATTAATGCGTATAGTACATATATTATCTTTAAAAAATATAATTTTTTTATGGCATACATAATGAATTCAATGAAGTCTTGTTATTTGTTTTTTTTTTTACCTAATTATTAAAACTTTAAAAACAAAATGCACGACTGGATCGCACGTACTTGCTCTTATGTTCAAGTTGTGTGGGACTTAAGAACTTTAAAAAATATTCAAGTAATTAATAAAAAAGTATAAAAAGCATTTAAATCGTTCTTTTAATTGTATAAACAGTCTGATCAATAACTAAGAGCTCAAAAAAAAAGTATGCCATACAAATTAATTTTTTATATAGGTATAAAATTTTTTAAAATATTGAATTTTCAAAAAAAAATTTGAATCTTTTTTTAAAAATCCAAAATTTATTTTTCAAAAATTTTGGTATGCAGTATTATTTATTTTCTAACAAAGCTTTTGTGCAAAAAATTTCATTGAAATCGGATGAGCGGTTAATGAGAAAACCAAAAATAAAAAAAAACGTTATATGGCAGGTACCGTTATCTACATACATCATATCTACAATAATACACTGATCAAAATCGTTGGAGCCGTTTTTGAGATAAATAAGCTTTTCCTTAACGGTTGTATGGCAAGTACCGTTATTTTTTGAGCTAAAAAAATATTCAATTTTCCCTCTGGAGAGGTACAAAAAAACCTTAAGTTCAAAATTTGAAGAAAATCGCTTCAGTGGTTTAGGCTGCAGGTTGAGGTACGGACAGACAGACAGACAGAATTGTGCCACCCACTTTTTTCGTGTTCTCTATCATCGTAATGTCATGTTTGATTGTTGTCTTGAAATTTTTTTTTTGCACGAATCCAAAACTTGCCCTATAGTATAACCTATATCGCAAGTAAAAATGAGCGAACTAGATCTATCCCCCCCCATAGCGAAAAGCTATCTACGCCACTGTATCACGATGCTTAAATAATATAACCATGTACTCATATTTTGGTTATACATCCACAACCAAAATTTGCTGTCGGCTCTTAGACTATATGTAGGTACATATGCCTTGTCTTTTTATTTGGCAATTAAAATTTAGAATTTTGTTTGATTGTCTTTATGAAATTGAAAACTGAATTTCGACTTGGCATTTTATTGTTTTGCTTTTTTTACTAGCCATTTTGTTGGTTTGCTTATTTACATTTGGCATTTTTTGTTTTGCTTTTTTAAATTTTGCATTCTATTGCCCTGCGATTTTTTGATTTCAATCAAATAACCTGCCTTTAAAATACGTTTCGAAAATTTTTAAAACAAAAATACAAAATCTATTGTGAGTTGCGTTATTTAAAAACTAGATAAAAGTTATGATACCTCAACTTTTTTTCATTTAGATGGTTATTTCATGCGTTTTGTTGGTGTAGGGAAAAAGTAGGGATTTTTTTGTATATGCCGTAGGTACTTTTCTTATTTCCATGCACCATTACTGAGGAGAAGATGAATCGCCTTTTTTAGGGATAGGCTGCACATATGCCTTTTTCCACCCAGACGGAAAGTGGTCTAATAGAATAGAATAGGAAAGGTAAAAAAGCTTACGAAGAGGTTTTGCTAAAGTGGAAGAACACATCTTCAAGACAATAGGTGATATACCATCAGTCCGAATGTCGAGATCTTTTAGTACTCTGGAAACTGTACGGGTACGAAAATGTATTGGTTCCAAAGAGAATTGGACGTTCTAGTACAGGTGGGACCCTGTTGCTAAATGGCAGCGTAGAATTTGCGGCGAATTGTTCTACAAACACATTTGCCTTGTCTATAGAACTAACGGCAGGGTTATCATTGAAGATGAGCGTGGGAACCGTTGAAGATGATGAGTTATTAATAACTTAACGAATGACCAAAAAATTTTACTGCCCTCAGGACATTGCAGTATTTGTAGCCTTATTTTTTGCTCATGCAGAAATTTAGTTCTTAGAATCAACGCATTGTTGAATATTTTTTGAGAAAATGGTACCACAAAATTAATTTAAGCCTATTTATAGATACTGGTCTCATCCCCACCCCGTGTCGAAATTCGACACCACTCAAAAAATGAAAGCTAGCTATATTTTAAGATTGATGTAAAAAACATTTTTCTTATTTTTTAAATTTAATTTTTTGAATGTGCACAGTGAACGGCAGTATAAAATGGTGCTTGGCTAAAATGGACCCACAGTATTTTATTTTGTGATTGGCACACCGCCCGCGACTATAGCTTTCCAACCACATAAAATTTGTCCAAATCGGTCAAATACTTTTTGAGAAAATGGTACCACAAAATTTATTTTGTTTGTATTATGTTGGAAAAATGTAGGTACTTTTTATTTAATTTGTAAAGATAAAAGATACATTGGGATTTGATTACCAATATCTCAGCAAATTATGACGTCATAAAAACTCATGGACAGTTTCGCAAATTTGAATAAGCTTTCTATAAGATTTTTTTAAGAATTTGTTGAGATTATTATGTTTTTGCTGCTCTAGCAATTCATCGCGAAATACCTATAACAGCAGACGAGGTTATAAGTGTTCTTCTTTTTTTATATTCAAATTAATGCGTATAGTACATATATTATCTTTAAAAAATATAATTTTTTTATGGCATACATAATGAATTCAATGAAGTCTTGTTATTTGTTTTTTTTTTTACCTAATTATTAAAACTTTAAAAACAAAATGCACGACTGGATCGCACGTACTTGCTCTTATGTTCAAGTTGTGTGGGATAAAAACTCATGGACAGTTTCGCAAATTTGAATAAGCTTTCTATAAGATTTTTTTAAGAATTTGTTGAGATTATTATGTTTTTGCTACAAAAACGACTTTTTGTGGTTTTATGTTTCTTTGCCAATTTTGATTGCATGAATTGAATTGGTATGCAAATTTGTATATCTACCTTTAAAGTATAAATATTCTTGTAAATTTTCAAATTTATTAACTGAACCGCTTTTCCTCACAAAATTTTCAAAGTCAAACCAATTTAAGGAACAAATTGCGTTGTTCCTAAACATTGCATAGTTGTCATCAAAATGAAAATAAAAACACAATTTCCCCTTGACTTTTTTCACAGTCTTGAAATGGTCAGATACTGTATATACCAGATTATTAATCTCAACAAATTCTTAAAAAAATCTTATAGAAAGCTTATTCAAATTTGCGAAACTGTCCATGAGTTTTTATGACGTCATAATTTGCTGAGATATTGGTAATCAAATCCCAATGTATCTTTTTTCATTTAAAGTTAGATAAATCATGCAAAACAAAATGGAACAAAAACAACAAAAAATAATTGAATTAAAGATGAATATTTTTGAAATAATCAGTTTTGATTTCCTCAAAAAAAATTATCCATCAAAATGATAAGAAATTAAATTTTTGTCTCGTGTTATTTCTTGCAAGGGCAGGTAGGCACTGCAAGAAAAATTATTAGAAAAAATATAGAAACAAAAAACATAAGGCTGTAGAATGCTTTTTGTTTCAATATGACCCACTCATCACAAAACACAAATATACAGCTCTTCAATAAAAAAATTTTGTTCCTTTTGTTATGTTTGACAAGAAGCTTATAGAAAATAATAAAAGATTCATAATACAAAAATGTATAACAATGAGAACAGAGGGTGTCCTAAAATTAATGTTTGATTGAAAAATTCGAATGGGCTTTAATTTCTTCCTTGTTCGTGTTCGATCCACTTAAACCTTCGTTGTTCCACGTACGGCCGACAACTAGGTATCACGGATAATAAAACTGAAGGTCTTAACCTTCCATTACGTCATGGGCAAAGCATGTTAAGTTTTTTTTATTTTTTCGTTTTGGGATTAATACTCAGTCAACGAAATTCAATTTTCTATTCATTGGGCCTTGTGTTTAAAAAAAAAAAGCTAAAGCTATTTTTGGACCAAGCTAAAGCTAGCTAGTCATAGTTATTATTACTTGTAGCCGAAGCTAGACAGTTCAAGCTTAAGCTTTGTTTCATGTGAATAAAAACAAGATTACGCTAAATAGCTTAAGCTAGAAAATTCTAGCTTAAGCTTAGTATTTCTAGCTTTCGTTTGTTTATTCACATGTTTTTGCTTAGAAGCTTAAGCTAAAACTATTATTTTTGGGACCGAAAAGCAACGCAAGGAGATTTTTAAAAGCCCAAGTTTTAGCTTAAGCTATTTGTTTATTCACAAGACCCGTTGTTTTCATGTAAAAAAAAACTAGTCAAAGCTTTCTATAGTAAGGGGTCAAGGAATCTTGATATTTTTGTAGCTTTAACTATTATATTCTAGCTTAAGCTATTATTAATCACACAATTTGGAGCCTAAGCTGGAAAAACAAGTTAAAGCCACATGAATCTACCTTAAGCTATTTTAAAATAGCTATTATACTAGAAGACATCTTTTAGTTTCCAGATAAAGCTTGATTTTAATCACACAAAACCTAGCTTTGACTTAAAAATCCAAGTTTTAGCTTTAGCTTTTTTTTATTCACAAGACCCCTTTTTTATGTTTTCACGATTTCTGAAATTTTTACAGAATTTTCTGCGATTTTTTATGGACACAAATAGTCCATACATCTGACATGGGGTCAATTTTGACCCCACTACTGAAATGTAAAAATTATATTTTGCCTTACAAATTAGGTGTTTTATTTGGTGACGTGAAATAACGCCAAACGAAATAAAGCCGAAATTAAAAAATTTGGTCTTATTACGTTTTCAAAAACGAAGTAGGACCAAATTTTAAATTTGGGGGGTTGCAGGGGGGCAGCATGCCCCCCCATACATACCTCACTGTTTATTCGCGTATTTTTAAGTTTCACAAACCTAATAAATCCTCTCCTTTATTTGGTTTGTGAAATTTTAAAATTCACGAATAAACAGTGAGAGCAACCCCCCTGCTTGGGCTCGATATAGGATTTGGAGTGGGTGCGAGGTTGGGTGAATGCAAAATTTCTTTTGCATTTAAAGAATCTGTATTTTATGAAACTTTGAATAATATAGCCGAAATAACGATTCTCAAGAAATATTTGGCCTTAATTCTGTTTTCGCATTGCAATATAGCCAAAAAACTGCTTGCGATAGATTTGGTTTTATTTCGATTATTTTTTTGGTGTTATTTCCATCGGGCATAAGAAATAACACCAATTTGGCGTTATTTCGTTTTCGAGATGGAAATAAGGCCAAATTAAAAATTTGGCTATATTTCGTTTGGTGTTATTTCACGTCACGTTTCAATGAGAACATAGGAAGTTCTACCACAATAGTCGCTTTGAAGTCAACAAATTTTTTTGGAGTCAGTAAATTTTTTGATGACCTGGTATTTACATTTTCTAGCTAAATTTCAACTTCAATGTTTTGAAAAATCTATGTAAATTAGTACATAAATACATTAGTTAGGTATAGAAAATATTAATTGGATATTATATCCAGAAGCATCAATTTGGCGTTATGAACAATTGCAAATGATGATGGTTAGTGCGTAGGACTGTCATGCCCGAAGGTGTGGGTTCGATTCCCAGCCGTGCCACCTAAAAACAAATGTTTTATCCGAGGTACTGCCTCTTGCGAGGAACTGACAAGTCCTCCAAGAGTATATGTACTTGTCATGACTTCTTCATATAGCTTCTCATATAGCCGTTCGAACTCGGCAAAAAACTATATAGGTCCCCTCTATTCCTGCCAACAACACGCACACAGGAACAGGAATGGTTGAGAGTTGTAAGTCATTAGGCCCTGGTTCTCCACGAGCTGTTGCGCCACTCAATTTATTTATTTTTCATTTTTTAGACTAAATTTGAAAAATAAGGGTAGTAGTTTCTTAAATGAAATGTAGCATTAACACTTATGGAAATCAGCAGAGCTGTTATTCGCGAAATAAAGTCACAATTATTCGCAAATGTGAGGCAAATTTTCATCAAAAGAATAACCATATGTGGGCAGAGCTTAGTTGATTTGATAACTTGACAGATATTGTAGAGTTTATATTTTAGAAATATTATAAAGAAATATATTTAGAACTAGCTGGCCCACCCCATCATTCCTTCTTAAAATCTTTGAAAGATTGTTCGATATCCACCTGCGAACAAGCATAGACACGCGACTTTTGTCTACTGCTCAACACGCTTATTGCAAAGGAAAATCGGTTGAAACTGCGTTACATACTCTAGTTCGAACTATAGAATATTCCCTCCATCATAAAGAGTACACCATGGTCGCTTTCTTGGATATAGAGGGCGCTTTTAACAATGTCGACACATATGCGATCGCATCTGCTCTGACATCCCTGAAGGTAGATGGTACGCTTGGTGAATTGATTAATCAAATGCTGACTAGCAGGGTTATCAATTCAAAACTGGGCAGCTTTTCCGCTAGAAGGTCTGTCAGTAGAGGTACGCCGCAAGGTGGTGTCCTATCTCCCCTTCTCTGGAACTTGGTAGTAAATGAGCTGCTGACATGCCTGGAAGCTGAGGGTTACAGAGTGATTGCATATGCGGACGATGTTGCTATTGCCGTATCAGGAAAGCATCCTACTGTCTTAAAAGAACTCTTACAAAATGCTTTAAATAAGCTTACCAACTGGGCTGACCGGTGTGGTCTGGGTGTCAACCCTCATAAAACAGAACTTGTTCTATTCTCAAGGAAATATAAAATCCCTCATATTGATCCTCCTTCTATCAAAGGTACTCCACTAACATTCACTGATCAAGCAAAATATTTGGGTCTTATTTTGGACAAAAAGTTAAGCTGGAAACCTAATATACAAGAAAGAGTCAAAAAAGCCACAGTGGCACTTTTCTCTTGCAAAAAAGCCGTTGGGAACAAATGGGGCCTTCAACCTCGAATCACTCACTGGCTATATACTTCGGTGATTAGACCGATCCTCACTTACGGAGTGACAGTATGGTGGACTGCTCTGGATAAAGCGGTAAATTGCGACAAATTGAGCAAAGTCCAACGCTCTGCTTGTTTGTGCATAAGTGGAGCACTTCGTACGACACCTCCCGCTGCTCTAGACGTTCTGCTCCATCTGACACCCCTCAATATTTTCAGCAAACAAGTGGCTGCAAATACAGCCATTCGCCTTAAAGCTTCCTCACAATGGACCAACAACAATTTTGGCCATTCCATCATTCTGAATTCATTCGGATCAATCACAAGTCGCACTGATTACACCATCCCAAAACTTCAGTTTGGCAAAAACTTTCAAGTCAGTATTCCTTCTAGAGTTCTCTGGGAGGATACGGCTCTCTTGGAAGATGAATCAATCCATATTTACACCGACGGATCGAAAACTGATGATGGGGTGGGTGGTGGTGTGTACTCAGAAAGACTAAAATTAAGTCTCTCCTTCCGTCTTCCTAATCATTGTAGCGTGTTCCAGGCGGAACTTATGGCGATCAAAGAAGCCTTATCTTGGCTGAAAGAAAACGTGTTATCAACTACAGATATCCGCATCTTCTCGGATAGTCAAGCAGCTATCAAATCTCTGGAATCGGTCTCTACCAACTCTTTAACAGCCCTAAATTGTCGTTCATCTCTGCTGGAGATGGCGCAGCAGTTTAACATTCACCTGTGTTGGGTGCCGGGGCATAGAGACATTCCAGGTAATTGTAAGGCCGACGAACTCGCTAAATATGGAACAACTCTACCTCTTCTACCTAGTAAGGCAGATATTGGTATTCCCATCGCTACATGTAAACTTAAGCTGAAGCAAGATGCTTTAGAGAAAACAAACGTTAGGTGGAACAATATCACCACTTGCTGGGCAACAAAACAAATCTGGCCAGTAATGGATTTTAAGCGGTCTAAATGTTTGATATCTCTAAGCAGATTGCACATTAGCTCCATGATAGGTGTCATAACCGGACACTGTCTTATAGGCAAGCACGCAACGCGTCTTGGCGTATTCTCCAACGATTTTTGCAGAAGCTGTATGGACGAGGAAGAGGTGGAATCGATTCCTCATCTTCTATGCACTTGTCCTGCTCTATCTCATAGGCGAAGACTCCATCTTGGAGATTTCTACTTCAATGATCCTAGTGATTTAGTAAATGTTGACATAGGTAGTCTGTTACGCTTCATAAGAAGCTCCAAATGGTTCATCGAGTAGGGAAAAAGGCTTCCCAGATTCTTGTGGTATCACAATGGGCCAACTTATGGTCTAAGTGTGTCAGTTTTCATGACTGACAGCCACTTCAACCTAACCTAACCTGGCCCACCCCAGCTACGCCCGGGCTTACACAAATTTCAAGAAAATATTAACAAAAAAAAACTTTTAATTTTGTGTCCTCGATTAATCGAATTCCGGATGATTAAGATTCGACTGTATTTTGTTTTAATTTTATTTTGTTAGAACCAAATTTCATTATTAATTGACTGATCTTCAAACTCAATTGATTTACTTTTTTTACATAAAACAGGTACCCGAGTGCGCTTCTGCACGCTGCACCTTTTTAGCAAACCGCAAGACCGAATTTAACCAAATACCAAAGATTATCTGAAAAGAATCATCAAAATAGTTCAAGTAGTTCTTGAGTTATGGCGTGACAAAGGGAAATATGGACTCATTTTTATACATAGAATTAGTTTGTGGGCTCAGAATTTCAAAGGTCGGGTTTCGATGAAAGCTATTTTTTACCCCAAAATCATTATAACAGCCAGATTTCTTCTAAAAAATACTGAGAAAAAAGTATATCACATTAAAGTCATGTTGATAGAAGTATAAAGGGAATAATATTCGTACAACGAACAGACTTTTTTTAATTTTTTGCTAACGAAGCTGCTAGTGCCTACCAGAATTTTACTGTTTTTCTAAAATTTCAAAGATATCCTTACTATTTTTACCATTAAAAGTACCTTAGGTTACACCACTACATGTACTACGTAAAGTCTCGTCAGAATCGTTGAAGATTATTGTGTTCAAACAGATAAACTTTTTTAAAAATGATGTAATTATGTACATAAATGGCTCATCTGTTACAAAACCGTCATAACTCAAAATCTGTTGTTTCGAGATAAATGTACGATTGAAAATTTCATTTTCGTGAAAAATATAATGAAAAAAACGACTACTTATAGTGCAAAAGCTATTGCGCTCTTATTTGAAATTGAGAAAAGATATCGATGTTAAATGTACTACAAAAATATCATAACCACAATGTTTTATGCACTAAAAGATCAAAGTCATCAGTTTTTGAGTAATGATGGTCTTGCAGCCAATGAGCGATATGTTTTCTTAGCAAATAAGCAACCACCTGAACAACTTTCAATTATTTCCATAGATATTTGAGGCCGTGAGAGCCATAGTGGCCTAACTGCAATTTTATCGAAATTGAGTTTATTTCAAAAATTGAATCTGTATATATTAAACAATTTTCCTGCATTTAAATTTTTTGAATTGATGGCTCCATGCCATAGTTATAGGACTTTTTGCACTAAAAGGCCAACCAAAAAAATTATAAGCTTGAGTGCAAGAGTGGCCTATCTGCTCAGTTATAACGGTATTTTGAAAAATCATTAATACAAAATCAAAAACTAGCTATTTATTTTTTTATCAAACTGCAAAAAAAATTCAAAGCAATGTTTCTTTATTTTAAAACGACAAGTATTTGAAATTTTTTTTAAACTACAAGTGTTTGAAATTAGTTTTCTTCTTATTTTTGTTGCTCTACTGAAAGAAATGAAAAATGCAGTTAGGCCACTATGGCTCTCACTGCCTCATTTAAGACAAACACTTCAATTTAATTTTATTTTTCTAATTTAATTGTCTGACACTTCGACACAATTTTTCCTTAATTTTTCATTGTTTTTTCTAATATTTCAAATAAACCGTTAACATTTTTGCAATCAAAAGTAGCTTAGATTACTCCCTGAGTTGTCCAGTAAGTGTATGAAAAGTCCCGTCATTACCTGCTCTGTCGTTTTGAAAGTTACCGCGGACAAACAGACAGACAGACGAAATTTTTTTAAATGATGCACTTATGTTTCTTAGCAATTAAACAACCACCTAAGCTCAAAACTTGAAATTATTTCAATATTAACGACAGACACTCCAATTTTATTTATATGTATAGAATATCACCAGAATGAATGTTGTGAATGAAATAAAATAAAACCTATTATTGGAACGCCCTCTATAAATAAATCCATCCTGGGAACGCAATGAATACATGGAGATCCAAGTGAGATGATCCGCTTCCGGCTGATCGTATTAATAATTGCATTTTATTATCTCTGGGTGTGGGTCGAGGTTATCTTTTAACATGGGATCTAGGTTTCCATCGATGTTAATTTCAATAACCCAGATAGAGGTTTTCACTCTGACCGGCAGAGGGCTATTTACCATTGTGAATGATGTCAGCGATTTGTCAGCAGTGTTAGGTATAGAGAGGAAAAGAGACAAGTGCTTACATGAAAAAAACAAATAATCATAAGAAAAAAGAGACTGATATACAGCACTGTTTTTGCACTAACCCGCATCATTTTATTCTCAAGAGGTGAACCATATGGGTTATGAGCGATAATAAAAACGCGGCTATTATCACCTTTTCTGGCAATAGGTTTGTTCGATGTCGGCACTTGGGTTGCCCTGAACTCGTATTCAGGGGTTTATGTGACACTTTTTTCACCCCGGTTTATTTGCACTGTGTTCGATCGTTCGATGTGTGTTCGGCCAGGGTTGCCAGGTCAAGAAGCGCTTTTGTAGCCCAATTTCAGAATTCTTGTAGCCCAAAATCGCTGCCCTAATTGTAGCCCAAAAACTAGCCTAATCTCATTTAAAAATTCAAAAATTTCTTGTGTATTCCACGTTCGTGTTGTTTTTGGAATAGTTTCTAAGTGCAAATCCTTAACATCTGGATGAATTTTAATAAATTGCTGATCTTGTTTAACGAATTTTCTTAAAAATAATTACAAGTAATATCAAATTGGGCTACTTTTTTCAAACTCTTGTCGCAAATTTAGGAAAAAAAATAGCCCAATCTGACAACCTTGTGTTCGGGCGTGTGCTGAATTCGCTCTCACACACGCCAGGTTTTTTTCTCGGGGAAAGAATTCAGAGCTGTAAAATTGAAATCAGCTGTTGGCAAGAGTTAAATTTCAAAGGAAAAGTATTAACTTTGCGATTTTTTTGACGATATAATTTATAAATGGTAAATGTGATGTCTTGTAGATGATTTTGTTACTATTTATTAATTTATATATTTACTAACGAAATTCTTGGGAAAACCTATGGAAATCTAGTGCTTGAATGAAGATTTTGAAGCTGCACAAAAAAGTACATAAGGAACTCAACATTTTTGTCATGCAAATGTAGCACTGAAGTGTTCGATGTGAAATCTAAGCCGAGTAGTCACCAGTTTTCTTACTTTTGAATGACATTCCCGAGTAAACCCTGGGGCAGGGAGCCTTAAAAAAACTTAATAAAACAAAAACATTGCACAATATTGTATGAATGTAACCCAGTCCTCTATTTTGAGAATTCAAACGACAAATGTAAAAAAAAATATTCTATTATTCTAATGCGATAGGAGTTTGAATACGAGCTAGAAACTCTAATAGACATATTTTGTCGCTATAATGTTGAAATTGAACTTGCATCCGTAAATGATTTCTTTTGGACTTTGAAAAATCTCGCATGTCGAAAACGAAATCCTGGAATTGAATTTGAAAGGGATGGAGATTAAGGCTGATCTGAAATATGTTATTAAAATCTGAGGTTTCATTTTAGTTTGAATAAGCAAATAGTTAGTACACAATTATGTCATAATATGAGTGTGTGGTTTTATATAAACCAGGAACGATAAAAGCTTTGTTTTATGACATTTCCCGCAAAAAGCCCGCAAAAGCCTATTTGCAACAAAAGTACCTACACTTGATAAATTGCATAAATCGAATAAAATTGACTATAGGTTTAAATAGAAAACCATGTGTCCTGAAACAATGAAAATTATTAATGCTTGTATGCACTAAATGACAACAAATATTATTTGAATAATCCACATAATTAATTTCACATTTAAAATCACATAAAAAACACTCGAAAGTAAAGGAAGTAATTTAAATTCAGCATATATCACAATCTCAACTGAAACAAATCCTTCTGTATTATGTAAAATAACTTTTTTTTCAACAAAAAAACCCCTCGCCCTTTTTTCCAGCATTATAAATAACATGTTTAACATAACGTTCTATTAATTATTTAAAGTAGGCACTCCGCTTGATGTGATCCCACACAAACGATGTTATAATTAAACGAAATTAAAGGGTCTCCCATGTCGATGCCATCCCTGTTCCATATAAGCCAGGTTAAATGAAAAATTACTCCACTATTTAAAATAAAAACACAACCATGTTAAGTTTAATAAAAAAAAATTAACATAGTCCACGCGACAAGCCCTCGTAGCTTATCAGCAAATGTCATAAGCCACTTATTTGGTAATTTTCAAGAATTTATCTCTTCACAGAGGCACAGTGTCTAATTAAATAACATTTCCTCTCAGTTACCAAACAACGAACGACGAAGGACGTTTCTACTCCAAAAACAAGGAGACCAACAACGGATGATATAATATATGCTTTTTTACCCTTGCCATGATTTGGAGGCAAACAGCACAGTAGGTATACCGAATCGAAAAAAAATTGTTACTAAATTTCATGCCAACTAACAAGTGAAAACGTTAAAAGGATACAAAACGAAGGAAAAAAGAAGAAAGACACACCATTGGTAAATGAACATCGCTTCCAGGGAGGTTGCATTGGATGCGAAACTTTGAATAGTTCGTTCGTATTCCACTTGTGCTCGTACAATGCTTTAATATGGTCAAAGGCATTTATCAGTTAAACTTGTATTTCTGATCAAAAAGGAGATGTATTGAAGATTTGCGGATGTCTGTTCTAACTTTAGGGTCAAATAAAGCGAAAACAAATTGAACCTATTTATTTATTTTATTAGACTCATATTGAACTTTATCTGGCGGATCTTAAACCTTACTGTGTGCATTGGGCTGAGATGAAATAATTTGCCTGCATTTTTCGACTTCAACCATGATAAATAAAAACAAATTAAAAAACAAACATTTACATCACTACCGACAAATTTAAAATTCATTTACATAGCTTCATATCCTGCGAAACAAAATAGTTTTGTTGACTCTCAAATGAGCTTGAAAGAGATATCGTTAGTCAAGCTATGATATAAATTCGGCTTCACTTTCCATATTCAGGAATGAAAGGAAGGGCAATTTCAAATGTGCATCATTGTAACAATTGTTTGCATTAGAATATGAAATTAAAAAACGTATGAAACGCAGATTTTGTAACAATTTTAGAATTTTTATTGTATCATTTTTATTTTGGAGAGCTACAATGTTTTTGTTTGTATAGCCAAAACCATTGGTAAAACCTATAGAAACCTAATGAATTTTTGATTGGAGTAAGTGTCGACACATGAATGAAAAATATTTAGTCAAAAACTAAAATTGAACAATTGAATAGTTTTTCACAGATAAGAAATTATGTTTCAAATAAACTGGCCCCCAACTAAAAAACAAAAAAGGGGTTAGGCCTTATTCTGTGGATTATGTGCAAAATGTTTCTAACAAAGTTTCTGCTAAGTGACGTTTTCTATTCTAAACCACCGAAGTAGGTGGTTTAGCGAAGGAATAAGCAGCAGATTCTTTTTTTATTGGTTTTGGTATCAAAAGATTTTAATTTTCAATACATTCTTTTTTCATGCACACTGAATTCACTATGTTCTGAAGAATATAAGGCAAAAGGTTATTTATAAATAATTTGGTTAATTTTTATAAACTTACTTTGTCGTTCGTTGGTGCTCCAATTTTCCCTTTTTGTTTGCATTAATATAATTTTCAATAAAAATAATAATTAAGATAGACATAAGCAAGAAAATTCTTGGTAGGTTTGGTAACTTAAATTTTAAGACGTCAAAACCCATACGAAAAAAAATCCAAGCTACCAAAACTTGGTTCAAATTTCAAGATATGTACTTAACAGGCCTCGTACGTATCTTGATAAACCTATTATTAAAAAATAAAAGAATATTAAGAAAATTTGAAAAGAAAATTCTTTTGTTTAAGTGGAGCGACTGAATATAATAACAATTAAAAGTTCAAATGAGCTCAATATTGATGAGCCCCAACCCCAACTATCGTACCTCGGCGAACAGCAATATGGAGTTGAGCTCATTTTAACTTTTAACTTGTACAGTAGATGCTCGATAAGATTACCGTCTCATCGCGGCCACGCAAAAATTGGAAGCCAACCGATAGCTTTAGTCTAAATTTACAAAACTGCTGGTCGGACAAGCTTTATCTGGTCGCAATGGTTGGAAAATGTACTTTTCAGGTTGCATTTTCCGCTAAATGTACCTAGAATACAAGCAACTTATACAGGGTGTCCTGTAAATAATGGATAACCCTGCAACTGGTTATAGCAGGCCTTTTATGACCTTTCCAGAAAAAATTTAAAAAAATATTTTCCCAGTGGTTACTTTGTTATGATGTTTTTTCCAAAAGTTGTTAACAAGTATACTACTTTCCTCAAATACGTGAACGCTACGACCATGGATGAACAATTTTTAATATTTTTTTATTTTTGTAATTTTCTAGAATAACTATTGTAATAGATAGGTGCTACGATTTAATAGTAGTTATTGCATTTTTTTATTATAATTTTTTAAAATATTTTTTTCAGTACAAAAATTTATTTTCGAAAAAGTTTGACCCCCTCTAATAAATTAAAATTGTATGAGAACATGAGTGGCCAATTGCTTAAAAAAAGTTGTCTTTTTAACGCACTTTCCAAAATGGTATAACACATGCTTGTGTATTAACAAAATAACCAAGAAAATTTGTCAATCATCTAATAAAGCTGCTTTTAAACATTTTGGCAAAATGTCTATTAAAATGTTACAATAACCTCCAAATTTGGGTTGGACAAAGATTTTCTCTTTTGATGTGTAAGGGGGTTCAGTGCAAGTATAAAACTCGAATTAAGGTGTTGAAAGCCCGCACCATTTGGCCACCATATTGAAAAACGAGTTCAAAAAAGTTTTACGTGGCAACTTAAATTTTATTAGTCTTAGAAAAAAAACGTTGGTACAAATTTGTAGCAAATTCAATTTTTCTTCAATTTATGTTAACACACTTTTTACCTTTTTTTAAAAATAAAAAATTATAATCAAAAACATATGAATTTTTTTCAATTTTAAAAATTTGATTATAACCTTTTTATTTATAACTTTAGGTTAAAAAGTGTCTTGCTACAAATTTGTACCAAAGTTTTTTTTCTAAAGCTAAGTATACAGTTCCTTGACGAAAAAAAAAACTACATGTATTTCTTATGGGAGCGCTTTTTGCGAGAAAATTTTTTTTGACGTTTAAATTTTTTTTATCGAACTGTGAACTACCCAAAGAAAACAAATTTTATATTCACCACGAATTTTTTTCGTGCAAAACAATGTCACTGACATTCTTTTTCCGAAAAAAAATTGCGTTTGGCATTTGTGTTTGTTTTTCCATGGATCAGTCTCATTGAGATTTTTTTTTTCGAAAGTGTAAACTGACGGCGAATAAAAAAAAATTTACACCACGGACATTTTTTCTTTGTGGAAAATATTTTTTTTTCTACCTTGAAGAATTTTTTTACTCAAAAGAACTGTATACTTAGCTTAAGACCACGAAAAACTTTTTTGAACTCGTTTTTCAATATGGTGGCCAAATGGTGGGGGCTTTCAACACCTTAATTCGAGCTTTATACTTGCACTGAACCCCCTTACCCATCAAAAGAGAAAATCTTTGTCCAACCCAAATTTGGAGGTTATTGTAACATTTTGATAGACATTTTGCGAAAATGTTAAAAGCCGCTTTATTAGTTGATTGACAAACTTTCTTGGTTATTTTGTTAATACACAAGCATGTGTTATACCATTTTGGAAAGTGCATTAAATAGACAACTTTTTTAAGCATTTGGCCGCTCATGTTCTCATACAATTTTAATTTATTAGAGGGGTTCAAACTTTTCGAAAATAAATTTTTGTACTGAAAAAAATATTTAAAAAAATTATATTATGAGGGTTTTCCTGAGTGAGGAGAACATTGACGTCGGCATCATACAAGAACCGTGGGTTAACGGCCGTAGAGTGAGAGGTCTCCAAGACAGCCAGTATGATCTGTTCTACAAAACCGCAAACCAAGACCAAGGTAAGCCTCGAACTTGTATTTTAGCTAAAAAACACTTAAAAGCTTTTTTTGTGTCCTAACCTTAGCACTTCCGATCTGACAGTCGTCAGATTGGACGATAAAAATGCAGACGGCTTACTGGTGGCCTCAGCGTACTCGGCGCACGACAGGCTGTCACCGCCGGAAGAGTGGCGCACGCTTTCGTCCGAGGTCAACACGAAAGGGACAAACCTCCTGATTGGATGTGATGCTAACGCACGACATACTCTCTGGGGTAGTTCGGAGATTAATGAACGAGGTGAGTCTCTTTTTTAATTTTATTATTGAAAACAACTTAACTGTATGTAACAGAGGTACTACTCCTACTTTTGTCTTTCCGAGCTCGGATAGCGACGAAGGGTGGGAGGACATACTTGATATTACCGTCATTAATAATAACTTTAAGCTATCAGTGGAGAATTGGAGAGTATCCCCTCTTAATTCCTTTTCGGATCACAGATGGATTCTCTTCAATATTAATTTCGAGTCTGAAACCCCTGCTCCCTATAGAAACCCGAAAAGAATTGACTGGAAGAAGTTCAGCCAAATCGTAAATTCCAAACTGCGCAATATACCGAATCTGAGTCCAGAATCAGTTATAGATCTAGAATCAATGGTGAAAACCATTGAAGTGTCTATGAACACTGCTTTTAAGGTCTCTTCCCAACTAACAAACTCTCCAGAGCTTAGGTCTTATTTTCTCAAAAAAACTCCCATAATTCTCTTTCAGATCTTATTGCTATACTAAAGACATGATCTCTCATTATGAAACAAAAATTTGTCTTTTAACATTTTTATTATACGAGCTTAGCATTTTTCAAACATCGAATCGCTTTAATTTTATACCTAGAACAATTATTCCTCGTGTATATAAATTTAATGTCTTGTTATAATCTTGTTATCAAATTTAAGCTCTAAACGATATTTTTTAATCTTTGAAATCTCTTATCAAGAAATTATATAAAGTAACAAAAACAAAACACTAACTATAGGATTCATATGAGATGAAATGTTGCATCCACAGCTGCTTATATTTGATTCATACACAAGTCGTTCTTTTTCTTAAAGTTTTGTGTTTACATTGTTTTCCGACGTTCAGTTTTCTATTGGACTTGCTTCCTGAATGGAAACATTGGATGGATTGTATATTATAATTAAAAATTTATTTTAGTTTTGACAAATGTAAACTTTCGGTGATTTATTTTCTTTTGATTCGGTGTAATATTAGGTTTTTTGACATTATTACACTTGTAAATTTGACCAAATAATTATAATTTTGTTGCCTAGTGGAATGCTAATTTTTGATATTCTTTGTTCAGTTATTCCAACATTTATGACGCCATAATGTAAATTTATCATTCTGAAACTGTTATGCACAAAACTAAACATATTTATTACTTTGACATTTCAACTTTTATTGAAACATAAACAATAGTAAAAATTCGTTAGAAAAAGGAACGCATCACCGATATTTGTTTGTTTTTTCTTGGTTTGTTTGATAGCTGTCAAAAAAAAGTCACATAGAAGCATCTCACTTCTCTTAACAAGTATTTGTTTTCATACCAACTTAAATGTTACAACACTCTCATAAAAATGTTTATTCAAGAATTAAAAGTATCGAGTGGACAGCAGCCATATTTCAATTTGAACGAAGTGTTGTTTGTATAGTTTGAGGGTTACCGTGATTTGAAAATAAATCTTAAAATAATTTATTTGGGTTTCCATTATGATAAATCTATTTAAGATATATTTACCAGTATTAGTGTATTTATATCAGCCCTGTTAAAAAATTAGCATGTTTAAAATAACAACAATACGGAGTTATACCAAATTGTTGTTGTATTTTTCATACTACTTTTTTTTTTAAGCAAAGATAAAAATGCACTAAAGAACAGGGCTATTGATGTTTATTTTGTCAACTTCTTTTTTTTCATTAAAACGTCCCTTAGTCTCTTGTAAATTATTTGATTATAAATAATAGGTATACAAGAATAAGACCAACAAATCGACAAATTTTCTGCTATTATACCTTTTTCGTCAAATAACATGAATAAATACCATAAATAATATCAGCATTAAAAGTATTATTCTGATTCAAAACAAACATCAAGGTAACCCTTTTTCTATTTCAAAATAAAAATAAAATAATTTAAATATCAATAATTTTGAAAGCGCTTTGTTATTTTTCGAAGTAAAATGTGTAAGTTAGTACAAAAAGTTTCAATCGCACTAAGATTTAGCTTCACATAACGTGACAAACTATAAATATATTAACGTCACCATGATATCAAAATATAAATGCTCTCACTAAAATACACATATTAGTTTTTCGCCATGAGACAATGGCGATGACACATACAGAAAAAAGTAATATCTTCGTACCTACTTCCAAAAAAAGCATAGACAACGTGAAAGATAATTATGTATGTGTATATGTTCCCCCTCGTGGTTTTCGCCTTGACGTTGGCGAGGGGGCTTACGATATGACACTCCAGCAATCCGGCTGCAGGGGCATACAACTAAGAAAAACCAAACAAAAACAGGGATGTTTATCCAAAGCAAATAAATAATGGTCATGGAAAGCTATACAAATGATGAAATCCGAGCGGGGATATACGCTCAAGTGTCGACAGAAGTCACGGCTGTCGGCGAGGGCTTGGCTTCGCAAGAAGCTAAGTCGCCAGTGACAAATAAAGTAGAAAACCCGACCAAACCCGTCTTAACTAGACAAGCGAATGTGCTCAACCTTGCAGCATCTCTTCTTCCTGCTCTAGATAGCTTAGCTATTGAAGGTATGGAGACCTCGAACAGACCTCCCTCTATAGGAAGTCAAACCGAGGACGAGCTGTTGCAAGACTCGAGTCAAGAAGAGACCACGCTGAAGCCTACTGCACCCCTCAAAGCTTCGAGGCAACGCAGTAACTACAGATCCTCCAAAAGATTCGTGAGTGCTACTGAGAAAAAGGACCCAAATACTCTCAGTTCAAGAGACAAGGCCCTTTTGAAAAAACATAGGAAATTGGTGAGGAACTATGAACGTCAGTCGGCAACGACCGCCACTGCACCCATTGTTTCCTCCCAACTACTATTGAACGCAAAAAAGCCAGACAGCGGGAAAGTAATTGCCGCCGCATCTAGGTCTATCCCTAAAAAGATAAACCGTGAACAGGCGGACAATAACTCTACCGCTAGTACTGGCTCAAAGACGAAACTGGAGACCTCCAGCAAGAAACAGCAGGCCAACGCTTCATCGAACCTGAAAAGGAACGAGAAAGCACAGGTAGGCAACTCTTCTGGGGCGAATCCAGGTTCATCTAAGAGAGCAAGATCGGAGGAGGCAACCAAGACTGAAGGTTATAAAAAGCTTAAAACCAACAGTTTTGACACCACCCCGATCGATCTGCAGGTGGCCATAATAAGTCGAGACGACCCGGATGGGAAAATCACGGCAAAAAATTGGTTACTCGTGGAAAACGAAATCATCAAAGCCATGATGGTGACATCCGAGGATGATAGTTCTGAGGACTACACCTTTGATGGAGCTGGTTGGCGAAAGGGAGTAAAAGTGGTTTGCTGTGGGGACCAGAAATCCCTGGAGTTCCTCACTCACACAATCACCAATATTGGCGAACTGTGGGAGGGGGCATCTCTTGGGGTTCTTCCCGTCACAGCTCTGCCACTTCGCCAGCAGGTTAATATATGGATTCCTCCTCCTGCCATGCATGAGGATGCATCCGTGATTAAACTGCTGGCGAAACAGAACAAGGAGCTGCCCATTCTAGAATGGAAACTTCTTCATTCCAAGAAGAGTATCAGAGGGGAAGGGAAGGACCTCTTGTTCATGATTGACAAGAAATCTGACCTTCTTCTTAAAGGGAACGAAGACGTGTTGAGATATGGTCTCGGAACCGTAAAGGTAAGGAGGCATGTTAGCAAAGGGGAGTCAAAAGCTGCTGGTGGTGCAAATTAATTTGCATCACGCTAAAGCAGCGACGCATGACCTAATGCTCTACATGTCTCAGGAGGCCGTGGATGTGGCCTTAATCCAAGAACCATGGATTCGTAAGAATCAGGTACAAGGATTGAGGTCAAAAAACTATAACCTGTTCCACTCCACGTCAGAAGGTGAAATAAGAAGTTGTATTCTAGCGAAAAAGTCAATTAATGCTTTCTTTTTATCTAGGTACAGCAACAAGGACAACGTGGCAATCAGCGTTGAGTCCAAGGAAGGTAACTTCGTCTTGGCATCAACGTACATGCCGTACGAAGAGGAAAACCCACCATCAAAGACAGTCCGCGATCTTGTGGGACACACCACAGCAAGAGGGACACCTTTGGTGTTGGGATGCGATGCCAACGCCCACCACACTCAATGGGGAGGTAAGGATGTCAATAAAAGAGGTGAGTCAATTTTTGAATACATTCTCTGTTCAAACCTTATGTTATGTAATAAGGGTAATCACCCAACATTTAGGAACAAAAACAGGGAAGAGATTCTAGATCTCACTCTTATGAGCAATAATGATAAAATTTCTGTAGGGAATTGGAGAGTCTCGCCTGAAGAATCTTTCTCAGATCACTTTAGGATACTCTTTACTCTAGACAGGAACAAAAATGAGATTAAGCCCTTTAGAAACCCAACTAGAACAAATTGGACAGAGTACTCAAAATGGTTGAACGATCGTATCGACCCACCAGAGGAAGAAACGCTATCGGCAACCTCAACCATAGATACTGTTGTTCAAAACCTTACTAGTGAAATGAGAACGGCTTTCGAAAGACACTGCCCTATATCTCGTAACATTAAACCCACTAGCCCACCATGGTGGAACAGTGAACTTAAGAAACGAAGAACAGGGGTCAGAAAACTTTTCAATAAAGCCAAACTGAGTAAATTAGATATAGACTGGAATTCTTATAGAGCTGGACTTAACTCATACACCAAGGAGTTAAGAAGAGCCAAAAAGGATTCATGGGCTAGACACTGTGAATCCATTGAGAGTGCAAGTGAGGCAGCGAGACTTCGTAAGGTCCTTGCCCATAATCCCGCGATTCCGGGATATATTAAACATCCCGATGGATCGTGGTCGAACTCGAGCCAAGAAACACTTGAACTCTTTATGGAAACGCATTTTCCTGACTGTAAGAGCCCTGAGGACTCAGGTTATAAACAACCAGACCCCTTAGAAGCTCTACAACCAGCACCAGAATTGGATCAGATTATCACAGAGCAGAAGATTATGTGGGCAATAAACTCGTTCAAACCCTTTAAATCAGCTGGACCAGACGAGATAATTCCGGCATTTCTTCAACATGCTCTACAGATAATCACCCCATGGCTTAGGGTAATCTTCAAAAGTTGTGTTAAACTTAGATACGTCCCTACCAGCTGGAGAAAGGTTAAAGTTGTCTTTATTCCAAAAGCTGGGAAACCGACACACTCGACTGCAAAAGATTACAGACCAATAAGTCTCTCTTCGTTCCTCCTCAAGACACTGGAGAGAATTATTGATCTGCATGTTAGAGACCTTCTCAACCCAAACATTTTGTGCAACTACCAACACGCTTACCTTAAAGGTAAGTCAGTGGAGACCGCGTTGCATGAAGTCGTTTCACAAATTGAGAAAAGTCTCGAGCACAAAGAGCATACCCTGGCAGCATTTTTGGACATTGAGGGAGCGTTTAACAACGTAAAAACGGAGTCCATTAAATCTGCTCTGGAAGAGGTTGGAGTTGAGCCTGCCATTGTAGACTGGATTTATACCATGCTCAATGGCAGAGTCATAAACTCGCGACTTGGGGATACTATTGTTGAGAAAACAGTTACAAGAGGCACGCCACAAGGAGGGGTAATTTCGCCTCTCCTTTGGATCCTAGTTGTTAATAAAATTCTTACAAGATTTAGAAATAAGGGCATTAAAATTGTGGCCTATGCAGACGACATAGTAATTTTGATATCGGGTAAGTATCTTACCACCATCAAAGATATTATGGAATCCGCACTTAAAGAACTATCTTCTTGGGCAGCACAAAAACCGAACTAGTTCTGTTCACGAATAAAAAGAAATTAGGGGAGTTTACTCCTCCCAGACTAAATGACATACCTCTGAAACTCTCCAAGGAAGCTAAATATCTTGGAGTTATCCTTGATTCCAAGCTAACATGGAAACGTAACACAGAGGAAAGAATGAAAAAAGCACTATGCGCTTTCTACACATGCAAAAAGACCTTTGGTACACGTTGGGGTATGCGACCGCAAGTTATCCAGTGGATGTACATGACGATAGTTCGCCCCATACTTACCTATGGTTCTATAGTGTGGTGGAAGGCTGTTGATAAGGTAAGCTATCTCAAAAACCTGAATAAGGTACAGAGACTAGCCTGTATAGGAATAACGGGGGCACAGAGGTCTACACCACAGGCAGGATTGGAAATTATTCTAAATCTTCCAGCCCTGGACGAGTACACTAGATGCACAGCAGCCAAAAGCGCATTTCGACTCAAAGAAATGGGCTCTTGGAAGCACAGCACCTATGGTCATGGGTCTATCCTACGAAGGTATGACACAGTGGCTGGACTTGATGTGAAGACTGATTATATTCCACCCTTAATGGATTTTAACAAACACTTCTCTATTTCAATACCCGAAAGACATGGATGGGAACCCAACTCACTAATTAGTGAACAGGGTATCCCCTTCTATACTGACGGGTCAAAAATGGAAGAAGGAACAGGTGCGGGGGTGTTCTGTGAGGCCCTTAATATTTGGGAATCATATAAACTCCCAGATGAGTGTAGTGTCTTTCAGGCTGAAATTTATGCTATTCATAAAGCGGCAGAATTGGTACACAAGAAAAAACTGATCTCGTCGGAGATCACTTTTTTCGTGGACAGCCAAGCTGCGATCAAAGCAATAGCCAGTGAGACCATAAGATCCAAAACAGTGGCAAAATGTCGAGGCATACCATACTGAACAAAATTTGCAACACTAACCGAGTCAAACTCTGCTGGGTTCCTGGACATAGCAATATAGAAGGGAATGATATAGCAGATGAACTGGCAAGGAAGGGGTCATTGTCAAATGGAAACAGTAGTAGCCAATTAGACACGGGACTAGACATCCCGATCGGCGTAATTAAAACGAAAATGGACCTAATAATGAAAGAGCAAATCAATAAATCCTGGATTACCAGGAACGATTGCGCTATCTCTAGAAGTTTATGGCCTAGAATTAATGAAAAGGAAACTCAGTATATTCTATCGCTGAGTAAAAAGAACATTAGAATCTTGATAGGTGTACTAACGGGTCACTGCGCCATTGGCACAATGGCCACCAGATTGGGTGTACTCGCACCCGACTGTTGTAGGAGCTGTCAGGATGTAGAAGAAATAGAAACCATTAAACACCTGCTCTGCGATTGTCCAAACCTCCAGACAAGCCGCCTCCGCTACTTGGGAAACAGGTTTGTTGGAGAACTGGACGATCTAGCGCAGGTCTCAATGGTAAATATGAGGAAATTCATAGATAGCACAGGCTGGTTCGTAAATGAGCCAGTCTATCTGAATCATTAGCTTAGGAGCATCTCTGCTTTCTTATTGTAAGGGGATCACAATGGACCGACAGGCCCCCGTGTATGCAACAGCCCTGTGCTGTGCACACCCCTCCTAACCTAACCTAACCTATGTGTATATGTTTTTTTTAATTTTGCACATACTCGTTCTCTTTTCATCACCTCCCACAAGAAGAGACGCATTCTCCTAGCAAGATTAATAGGGCGTTTGTCATCCCATAGGAGCAATTAAAATGTTTCTATAAGAGGAAAATTAACTCCTGTAAGTGGGCCATTTAACGCTTGTAACACTTTCATAAGAATGTTGGAGTAGTCTCCTAGAGTAACACTAGCTCCCGAAATATAGTCTCATAAGCCGCTTGGAAATTCTTATGAGAGGAAAATTGTTACTTGGGTTGCCCAGTTAAATATAGCCGTAAAACCCTTCCTCCATGGTGGAATGAAGACCTGTCTAGTCTGAGAAAAATGACTAGGAAGATCTTCAATATCTGCCACAGACACAAGTTTTACCAACCTTATAAAGACTGTTTGAAAGTCTACAAGCGTGCTCTCGCATCAGCGAAGAAACTTGGTTGGAGAGAATACTGCCATTCTATTGAGAGCTTAAAAGATTCCGCAAGGCTTAGCAAAGTTCTTTCTAAGGAGCATTGTAATCCTTCGTTCTTGAAAAAGCCTGATGGATCTTGGACAGTTTCTCCGACGGAGTCCTTAGAACTGCTGATGACGACACACTTTCCGGGCTGCGAGAATAGCAACCCCGAAACGCATAGAACTTATAATTTACCTTTAGCTCGTGTAGAGCATATCAATACCGTTATAACTAAAGAAAGAATAGCCTGGGCTATTAATACTTTCTCCCCGTATAAATCTCCAGGCCGAGATGGAATTCTGCCAATCATGCTTCAAAAGCTACAAGATTTGGTAGTCCCACGGCTAGAGATGATTTTTAGAGGATGCCTCCTTCTCAACCATGTTCCAGAGTCTTGGAGGCATGTAAAAGTGGTTTTTATTCCAAAAGTAGGCAAGCGAGGACACGAATCCGCGAAGGATTTTCGTCCAATTAGCCTAACCTCTTTTGTACTTAAAACTCTAGAGCGTATTCTAGACACACATATTAGAGACATACACGGAAAGAATTCTTGGATCAAATCACGAAAAATAACCTGCAAATTACGAAAAATGAATCCCGATTTATACCTTGGCTCGGGATATCGTAATTTACGACTATTTGTTTGCAATTTGCAAAACTGAGCAAAATGAAGATATTGATACTCAAAAATCGTAAATCAACACTCTTTAAGTATCAACAATTCTATCGAGAGAAAACAGAAATTGCGAACAACAAATCGCAATTTGATCCAAATATTCCTCAATCGCACAATTTGTAAAATGCAAAAAAGATTTGTGATCACTACTTTTATTTCGTGATATTGCTACTTGAAAAATCAATCTTGCTGTACCCTTCATTTTGCAGGTATACACATTTAATTTTATTTATATTTTTGAAATAAATACTTGACGCTTGACTCTACTCAGATTTGAACTCAGTTGCTGAGCGAGCGTGCAACCACTAGGCCAATTTGCATTATAGATCTATGGTGTCACAAATTAATGATTAGATACATGCCATGTTGTGGTGCTTTGTCTATTCGAGAAATATATTTCGACAAGAAAGTCGTGATTTAGGAATTTTTTGTTTGTGATTTGCAACTATTCTCACGGAGTTGCAAATTGCGACAAAAAACGTAAATCAGTGATGGTGCAATGTTAATTACTAAATATTTATCGCAAATCAATATTTTTAAATGTTGTTTGTGAAATTTTGCTTTTGGAGAGTAAATTACGCCAAAACAGTCGTATTTTGCTATGAAAAGTACAAGCTTGAATTATGGATTTTAATTGCAAATCAAGAAAAAATTAATTTTGTAAATTGCTGCGTTTTGAACGTTAAATTACCAGTTTTTGTATTAATTTGGGATGAAAATGCTTTGATTTACGAATAAAATATGATTCGTAAATTGCAACCGCGAATTTTTCAATTGGTGATTTTTCAATTCTTTCCGTGTACTTGTGGAATGTCCTCTAGTAAACTCTCAACATGCATATCTCAAAGGTAAGTCGACCGAGACGGCCCTTCATGAGGTAGTGCGTACAATTGAGAAAACCATCAACTTCAAAGAATATACCCTCGCTACATTCTTAGATGTAGAAGGGGCTTTCAACAATGTGCTAACCGAATCTATTCTTGAAGCACTCGATGACTTTGGTGTAGAGGACTACATCAGAGAATGGATAATATCAATGCTCAAAGATAGAAAGATTCATGGCACGTTAGGTAATGCAAACTCGACAAAACACGTCAGGAGAGTAACACCCCAGGGCGGTGTTCTGTCACCACTTCTATGGCTTTTAGTCATGAACAAAATCCTCTTTAAACTGGAGAGATGTGGTGTGAAGGCGGTTGCGTATGCGGACGACTTGGTATTATTAGTGTCAGGGAAGTTTACTCCTGTGATAAGCGAAATCACAGAGATGGCTTTGAGAAAAGTTAGCAACTGGGCTACGAGTTGTGGTCTAGGAGTCAACCAGAGCAAAACTGAACTGATGCTTTTTACTACCAAAACTAAGATACAACCCTTCACTCCACCCCGACTTAACGGCCAAACACTCTCACTATCAACCAGTGCAAAATATCTAGGTGTCATCCTAGACCCTAAGTTAAACTGGAAATTAAACATCGAAGAACGGGTCAGGAAGGCCTGCATAGCTTTCTACGCCTGTAGCAAAACCTTCGGTAAAAACTGGGGCCTTCAATCAAAGATGATCCTATGGACGTATACTGCAGTGGTACGGCCGATTCTAACATATGGTTCGATTGTCTGGTGGCCCGCACTAAATAAGACATATAACATCGACAAACTAAAAAAGGTTCAAAGAACAGCTAGTGTTGGTACCACAGGGGCTCTTCGATCTTGCCCAACGGATGCCTTAAGCGTTTTTCTGCACCTTCTACCACTTGATCTACACATAAAATATCTAGTATCTTGCAGTGCCCTAAGACTTAAAGAATCAAATTCTTGGGTTGCTAAACCTTATGGTCACAGCAATATCACAAATTTGATTCCCGCTGATATACTTTCGACTCCCACTGACTACCGCGCTCCTAGAATGAGCCTCAGTAAAGATTTTAAAGTCTTATTCCCATCCAGAGGGGACTGGGATGATGACGCCGTGACGAGAGACTTCGACACAACTATCTATACTGATGGCTCAAAGATGGAGTGCGGTGTTGGCTCAGGAGTCTTCTCTGAGTCTCTCAACATCTCCAAGTCATTTCGGCTACCGAATTTCGCTAGTGTATTTCAAGCTGAAATACTGGCAATCAGGGAGGCTTGCAAGATGCTAAAAGCAGATCCAAACCAAAATCGTAATACAGCCATCCTTACAGACAGTCAGGCGGCTGTTAAAGCCATTGATTCGGCTACATCATCCTCTAAATTGGTCCAACAATGCCGAGATGAGCTCCCAAGTCTAAACATTAACCTCAAGGTCACTCTTATCTGGGTTCCTGGTCACAGTGGCATTGAGGGTAATGAACGGGCAGATGAACTAGCCAGGCAAGGATCAGCCCTTCACATCTCACTTGCGGAAAGAGTCTACATTCCCCTTGGAGTTGTGAAGGGCAATATATTGTCAATTTTCCTTAGGGAATTTAACCGTAGGTGGATCAGTTTGACCAACTGCAAAATATCCAGAACGATCTGGCCCGCCTTAAATAAATCCCGAACAATTGATCTCATATGTAGACCCAGGCGGGACATAGCCAGGGTCGTAGCAACCTGCACTGGACACTGGCCAATTGGAGAACATGCGGCGAGGCTGGGTATTCCTTACAATACTCACTGTCGCAGTTGTGGAGACCAGCAAGAAAAGGAAACAGTCCTACATTTTCTCTGTAAATGTCCAGCTCTAGCCAGAATGAGAGCACAATCGTTTGGAATGGCTTTTTTTGACGACCTAAACGAACTTTCCGAAATGAAGATCAAAGACTTGATCTCTTTTCTTAACGCCACGAAATGGTTCTGAGACAGAAATCTGTTGCGTTCTGCATCATGTTCCCCCCCAGATCCCAAGTCCGCGAGTAATCGGAACCCGGGTTTCTGAGGAGCTTCATGATGTTCAATGGCAATGATGACCACATGATCTGATCGATCGCTTCGTTGCTACTCTACAACCTGCCGAGCTCGGCATAATGTGGCAAGCTCGGGCGAGATGCGATCCGATCGAGTGAGTGTCCTATGACCCCAACTCACAAGATACATTAACCATGCTCCACAGCCGTCCTATTTCAAAGCAAGGAACGCTTTTATCTACTTTCATACACAGGTCAAACGAGTTATGGTATCAAAACGGCGCAATCCAGTGCTAATTGGGCAACAGCGAGTGTTACGCTCTTGCCACCATTTTTACCTACCTACCTATAATAAAAAAAAATGCATTAACTACTATTAAATTTTACCACATATCTATTACAACAATTATTCTAGAATATTACAAAAATAAAAAATATTAAAAATTGTTCATCCATGGTCGTAGCGTTCACGTATTTGAGGAAAGTAGTACTTGCTAACAACTTTTGGAAAAAACATCATAACAAAGTAACCACTGGGAAAATATTTTTTTTATATTTTTTCTGGAAAGGTCATAAAAGGCCTGCTATAACCAGTTGCAAGGTTATCCATTATTTACAGGACACCCTGTATATTTCATTAGTCTTGAATTAAATTTGAATTTATATTCAAGAGTCCACAAAAAAAAAATAATAAATTTTCAATTATTTACATTTATAACTTTTTTTTGAAAATTTTGATATGCAATATTATTTATTTTTATCTGAAATTTTTATATAAGAAATTTCATCTAATTCCGTTAAGCTGATAGCGAGAATAAAAAAAAAGTTCTATGACAGGTACTATTAATAGTTGCTAAGTGTAAAATTTTGTAATTTTGAAAAATTTAATCAAAATCGTAGGAGTCGTTTTTGAACAATAAAACATTTTCCATTGCGGTTTTTTAACTTTTGTATGGAAGGTACCGTTATTTTTTCATAAATGTAAATTTTTGTATAAAAATATTTTAGGGAGTACTAAAAAACCCTTAAATATCGAGTTTCAAAAAAATCGATCATGTAGTTGTCGAAATATTTGATTTTCCAAAAAAAAATTTTAAACGTTTTTTAAAACTCTGAAAAATATTTTGTTCAAAAATGTTGGTACACAAAACTATTTATATGTTTTGGAAGCTTTTGTATAAAAAAAATAATTGAAATCAGTGGTACCGTTTTGAAGAAAATTAAAAATGGTTCTTTGGGGGGTACCATTAATAACCATTTTTGAAAAATAGTTTTCCCTTCAATGAAAGCCTTTACTAAAATAAATTTGCTGAATTTTTTTTAAGAAAATTTGTCGAGCTGTTTTTGAGAAAAATACGATTATATAAAATTGCTAAAAAAAAATCGTATGGCGGGTACCGTTATTTTTTGTTCTAAAAAAGGAAGAAAAAAATGTGTGGGCATAATAACTATGTACCAAGTTTGAAGAAAATTGATCGAGCCGTTTAGTTTGTAGACAGATAGACAGACAGAATTGTGCCACCCACTTTCTTCGTGTTCTCTATCATCGTAATATCATGTTTGATTGTTATCAAATTTTTTTTTTTTTGCACAAATCCAAAACTTGCCTTATAGTACCTACATATATCGCAAGTGAAAAAGGACTTTTTATTTTATTCAGGATTTTTTTAAATAAATATACAAATCCCGATGGCAAAATGGAAGCGAAGCTAGAACAGCTTCTGGTAGATATATATTATGTAGTTTTATCGTTTTCATCATTCTACATAAGTATATTATGTTATTTTGTTTGGGAGGGGCTCTAGCCTCCTTAGCCCCACTGCACAAGCCACTGCCTGCAGACCTATACACAATCTGATGCACAGTCTTCCAACAGGCAACAGATTTTTCCAGCCTAGATTGAAAAAAAAAACACTCAGTGAGCCAATCCTGCAAGTGATCCGGTTGGTATTCTGAACCCGAACACCCAATCAGTGGACAAACCTGCGATAGCGATAGTAATCAGTGATTCCAAACATTAAAACACCAAACAGTTATGATATTTCTAGACACCATCGTGAATAACTGCATTAACTACTACTAGTTTTTCAAAAAATGTAAAAAATCGTACCGATTTCCAAGAGAAGGTCTTAAGAACTTTGGTCTAACTACCAGACATATATCTTTCCTCAACAATGTAGTTATCTATGGAAGAGCTGATGCTCAAGTCCGAGTAGTTCTGAGTTCTGCAGTTTTGCACTGAATAAACAAGATTATCTGAAACATGTACCTATTAATGTTTTTGGGAAAACTATTTCACTGAGTCCGGTCCTACAACAACTTCACTTTTATAGACCTAAACAGCCATCGAAACAGGAATGGGAAGCACCGGTGTTTAAAACCGAAATTTGATATTTTGTTTCGGTTAGCCACGTTTTTTCGGAGATTTTTTATCTCACAACGGATTATATTTTCTAAAAACCCAACAACCGTATGAAAAAACATAGTTATTTGCTTTGACATTTTCACAAAACTACCGAAATAAAAATACATAAAACTTCTTCGAAACAAGAATTCATTGTCTCATGTCATAATGACTTGCGTTCGTGATGTGCAGCCAGCAACATTCTTCACTACTAAACCCGTTTATAAGCAGTTATAGTAGCATTGAGTTGGGTTAGAGTTACATATATTAGGCATGTTTTGTTGACCTCCTTAATGTGAACATAAAGAAATGCTTCACATTACGCCAAATGTTCACATGCTAATTCCAACAACAAAAAGGTAACTTCACATTTGAACTCAAGTAACTCTATGTTCAGCTATGTTCAGAGTTACTGGAGTTCAAATGTGAACGCATCTTAATGTTCAGATTAAGGAGGTCAACAAAACACGCCTATTATTGAACCAGGTTTGAGCATATGGAGTGATCAATCGTTGTTCCGTTCAGTTTTAAAGGAGATGAAATGAATTCAAGGATAAATGGCTTTAGTATTTTTATTTCACAGCAAAAAAAAGAGCAAAGCACGAATGCTCGATTTGAAGATATTAAGCTAAAAAGGTACCCATTTTTAAATACACATGAAAGTACACAGTATTTTTTTTTTTTTTTTCAAAACAAATCACCGAGGAAGACCATTTCTTGTTGAAGTTAAAAGTGCATTTCCAGGTGAACTCAAACTCTATTTCAACAGGCTTAATTGTGAAGATTCTATATAAAATGTATTTATTTGATTTACATTTTAACCTAATAAAAAATCTCCTAAATATAGACGGAAAGTACTGGCCACTAAATTTTCAACACTATTTTAAGAACCATTATAGGCTATGTATACTTAGACATTTTACTTCTAGAAAAAGAAACTATTTGCTTCATGTACATAGATATTTATTTCTTCGAATATTCAACCTAACAACAAAAACCTTAAGAACATTTTTTTTCTGAAGTCCGGTCAAAACTGCCAGGTTAAACCGGATGACGAAAAAACCGGAACAACCGAAAACTGGTTATTTTGGAATAACCACCACCCCTACGATCGAAATGCCAAGATACTTTCTGGATGTCGCGAATACATTCAAAAAAGCTTCAACAGAAGCATTTATGTAGGTATCTTTTTAGTATACCTTCCCACAGCAATTTTTCGTCTTTTATTTTATTCAGGAACTTCTTTCGCCAACTCACTGGAGAACTATAGATCATCAGCAAAGGTAGCTAAGGCATAATACCTGGATCGATTTTCTTTAGCATCAACACCTCCGACCAACCCATTTCGAGCAATTGCTTAGCGAACGATTCATTCACATTTTACACATCATTATCGCAATTAATAGCTTTCCGAAAAGTTAAAACTTTCTTCAGTAAAATATTTGAGCTTTCCATCAAACGGGATATCCAGACTACATCCAAATCGGAACTTATCGTCTAAAAGAAATCAGATGTAAACAGTGACAGTCACCCAGATTGAAACTACAGAGGCATTACTTTAACACTACCAAATGACACCAAACTACCAGCCAAAATGAATGCAATGCAAAGTACCTTACCACCAACGAGTCTCTAGGATTCATACTCACATTCACTTCCCAGCTAATTTGAATAATCATATGTCCTTTCAAATATATCAGTCCTACTTGAAATGCATGGAAGTTGAATGTCATACTTCAGCCGTGTTCCAGCCTGTTATAGTGAACAAAAAAGGTTCCACCTGAAATTAAATCGAACTATCGGCTCTCGATCCCGTTCAATTCAAATTCGATTCATAACTCATCATAAGATTTTTAACGAATTCGCCCCAAAATTCAAATGGCTTCATCCATATAACACCCTACGAAGTCCAAACGTAACAACAACCCCCTTGAACACATGGAATTCCAATTTCGTTATTGACCTAATGTGCTCGTCGGCATCAATTCATAGTCCCAATATCAAGGAAATACTGTAGCCTGGGCTCATTCGAAATCTACCTTAATTTCCCAAAGCGATAAATTAAAATTTGTGCTCTTGCCTCCTATGACAACGGTCGATGGTGATGACGATAATGACCAATGAGAGTTCGTGGTTCATGCAATGCTGAAACGGTGGTACTATATCCTGTGGAACATAAACACTTCCTAACACTAACACATGGAGCTTAGCATAAAATTCCTCCTTGTTGCCTAAGCAACAACTCATACGGCTAGCTGGCTGGCCCATTCACATACCTCTAAATTAATGTTCGTGCTTGGTACCCATCCTCGCCCAGGGCAACACGAGGGAGAGTTCTTCTTCCTTGTCTCTTGTTTCGACAAAGTAGTATATCCAACTAGAAGTAAATTTTATAAAACTCTGATGCCAGACGCTTTCTGGCAGTAATAAATCTTTTTGATGGGAATCCGATATTGGCACATGAACGTTATGTTCAGTTTATTGCTGCAAACTATAGGCATGTTTAATAACGACCAACTATAGATAAGGATCAGCCTAAATGCGACATCTATCAATGTTATGATGTTGAAGGACCATCAGGGCCGTATTCTTCCCATACATAGACTTAAATGGATTTATGGATTTTCAGAGATGATGTCAACAGATTTTTAAAAAGGGATTTCGGTTAAGATATGATTTTATTGCTTTTATTGACTGTTGAGTGTCAAAGCCTAGTAAACGTAACTACAAACACACCCAGTAGATTTATTTCTTTATTTAAATTCTCATTCAATTATATGTACATAACATTATGTGTATTCAAATTTAAACTTAAGCAAAATTTCGAATAAGGTATCTACTTACATACATAAATGTACATATGTAGACCACCCACACAGTGTAAAATCATGGTTGTGTGAAATGAAATCAATCAATTTTTGGGTGCATTTTTGCACATTTTGCTTTAATTGTTTCGTTTCAATAACCGCTAGAATATGGAGTGACTTCTATTTTAAGGTGATGCTATGTATGTACATACATTAGGGTGGACGTTAAAAAAATGTCATCCCGGATGGGCCCAAATCGGCTCTAAATGAAGAAAAAAAAATTCCCTAATTTGTTCAGATTTTTATTTTCATTCCCTATAGTCGCTGTAGGGGTATATCAAATTTCCCCTTTTTTTGTGCATACTAGAAAATTAGCGTAATATCTGCCAAAAAAAAACAGAGTATGTAGGTGGGAACTAGACAAGAAAAAAATTCTGCAGGAGGGGAAAAATATCTCGCCCCGCTTGGACGGGAGGGGCAATTTAGTAAAATATTTGCATAAAATAGAAAAAAATTAATTAAAAACAACGACTATACTTACAGTAATGTTTTGTAGCTTTTTGGAAAGCCAGAAGTCCATTCTTACGTCTTGTTTTTAAATTAAGTTTTTTTGATGAACAGTTTTGGCAAAAAATTGTTTGAAACTCAACATTTTGAAACAAATTATTATTATTTAAGTTGGGTCTTGTGTGTAAATGGAAATTCACACACAAGTGCAGTGCATGCTGCGCATTATACATCAATTTATATTGAATAATTTTGAATGAACAACAACAATTCTTCTCCTTAATTCTTGACCAGTGTCAACTCTTTCAACTCATCCCGCCCCTCTTGTATGACCAACGAATTGTTGGCATACGAATCGGTGCATGGGGAAAAAAGAAAGAAACCGACTGAAAAATAGCAAACTTGTGTGTGTTAGTAAAAATGCTAGTCGCTGTTGCAATTGATAAACAACGAAATCTGCATTGGGATAGAGCTAACCATGTGGCTTCAGTGGCGCGATGTGTAGGGCATCGGCCTCTGAATCGCAAGGTTCATGGTTCGCTCCCATATGACGGCAAAGAGTTTTTCAATTAATACGAGCATAACCAGACTAAGCACCACTAAAGGAGTCTGATGATCGAGGTGACTCTCGTGAAATAGCTATAACTCTAGCCTATAAAACTTGGTGGTAACACACACAAGTTGTTGTTGTTCATACAAAATTATTATTATTTTTTTTTAAATTATAGGTTTGAAAACAGATTTTGCTGAAATCATTTATTCAAAGAACATTATTTAATAATCAACTATTAAATTGGACTTCTGGCTTTCCAAAAAGCTGCGAAACATTACTGCAAGTGTTGCGGTTGTTTTGTTATTATTTTTTTCTATTTTATGCAATTATTTTATTAAATTGCCCCTCCCTTCCAAGCACTGGGAGATATTATCCCCCTCCGGTAGGATTTTTTTTATTGAGGAGTCGCGATCCTACCCAGCAAGTCGAAATTTTACACGTCGTATAGTGCAACAACTATGACAAACGTGACTAGCAATGAATTCCTTGGAACATTTGGAACTATAAAATTTTTATACAACAAGAGCTATAGAAACCATTTTTTCCCGCATCGTTTTGTTGAAAGCTTTTGTTAGGCTGTACCTATATAGTATATATATTATCCCTGTTTTGTTGAGAAGTTGCAACCCAGCCTGTTGAAATTTTACACGCAGTACAACAACAACCACCAGCTGCCAATAACTTTACCTTTTTTCTGCAGTCAAATGTGACAAGCGAAGAATGCTTTGGAACAAATTGGAACTATGGAACTCTCATACAAAAAGAGCTTTATAACCCAATTTGTTCCGCATCGTTTTGTTGAAAAGTTTTCGCGCAGCTGTGTATAGTTTTCAACAAAACAAGGCTATTATTCCATTTATATCTACTTCTTTCAACACGACTTGAATTAAATGGCCTATGAAAAAGCCAAAGCAGATCTTTATTTTATTAAAATAAATTTCTTTGCATTTTATAGCATACAACAGCATAACAACGACGCACAATGGGGCCGAGATTTAATATTGTGATATACTTTTCTCTCAATATTTTTCACAAGAAATTTGGCTGTAATGATGATTTTGGGGTAGAAAATAGCTTCCATCCGAAACGGGGTAAAAATGAATCCATTCACGCCTTAACTCAAGAATTGCTTGACCTATTTGGATGACTCTTTTCAGGTAATCTTTGGCAGAGTTGGGAAAGAATGCAATACTTTGGTATTTAAGTCTTTGAAATCTCAGTCATTTTACTTTCCTTTGCGAATGCAGTAAATTACTTTTTATAAGTCTTTTTACTTCAACGATTAATTCCAATTCAATTATGAAGTCTTAAGTAATGCAATCTCTTAAACCAGTCAAAATACTTAAAGTAAAAAGAATGCAATACTAAAGACTGCTTGAAGTCATTGAAGTCTTTTAAAAGTCTTTTACAAAGAATGCATTCTTTAAGTCTTTTGATTGCAGTCTTACGACTGCAGTCAATTGACTGATTTGAAGTCTTTTAACTGCTTTTAGTCTTTTGACTGCTTAAAGTCTTTTAACTGCTTGAAGCCTTTTGACTTTATGAATCTTTTAACTGCATGAAGTCTTTTAACTTCTTGAAGTCTTTTTACTATTTGGATTCTTTTTACTTTTGTAATCTTTATGAAGACTTAAACTATTATTGAAATTTATTTGAGTACTTCTAAAGGAATCGAAATTAAGCACAAAATGAAAAAAAAATGCTAGGTTAAAAGAAAAATGCGCAATGTTTTTATTTAAATTATTTTAGCAGAGTTTTATTTAGATTTAAATGAAAAGAAGATTGATATCATAATTTAAGAATCAATTCCATCGAAAATTGAACAGTTAATTAAAAAAAAAAAGTATTTCAGATATTTCACTTGATTTCTATGTACTTACATTTATGTAAGTATGTATATTTGTGTGGTCCTTATTTGTATGGAGGATTTTTTTTTTTACTGAGCATCATTTTGTTTTTGTTCTTCTATATTAAAAACGAGTACACAAATAATTTAGGATAATAATTGGATTGTATAAACACGTGCCGCAATGAGTTTGAAATATGAATTTGATTTTTATAAAATCAAATTCAAAGCTAACAGCGAAGTTTTTAAAAGTTTGATTTACAGAATTAATGAAGTGCGTTTTTAAATCTGTTAACTACGCTTGCTAAGAAAAGACACGACTGGGTCGCACGTGCTTGCTCAAAAAGTATGGATTCGGTTTGTATGAACATGTAGCTCTTGTTGAGGCATGTAGATATGTATATTGAAAGGAAATGTAAAATTTTGTAAAATCATATTGGAGTGCCTTTTAAAAATTGTATCTTCCAAATTTTTAAATGGAATTCAATAAAATTCGGTGTGGTAAATATTTGAAACAAATTATTGAACAAAAAATATTTGTGAAAGCATGTATATTGCTAAAAAAAAAATATTGAGTATTTTCACAATAGGGTGTCCCAAAGAATACTATCTTCTATGTTTTCACGCAGAATTCAATGAAATTCGACTTGGTTAATAATTATAACAAAATTATTGAAGACAAAATATTTTCAATTAGGGTGGTCAAAAAAAAAGTATTTTTGCAGATTTAGGATGAGTTATATTTTAAGTATACAGAAAGTTTTGTGAACCACGTATTTCGAGGAAAAAAAGTTTGATTGAATATTTGCACATTTGGGTGTCCCAAAAAAGGCTATCTTCTATGTTTTCCAGAGGAACTCAATAAAATTCGATGGAGTTAATGTTTGAAGCAAATTTTGGAAGAACAAATGTTTTCGATTAGGGTGGTCAAAAAAAAAAATATTCTTGCAGATTGTATTTTAACGATGCAATAATTGAACTTTTATAGCATATAAAGAAATAAAAACTAATTATTGTTAACACTTTTTTTTTAAATAATAGAACAAACGAATTTTAACAGATTGTAATTTAATTCTTCATTTTTGATCAAATTCGTATAATTTCAACATAATTAATTAATAATAACATTTATTTAAAAAGTTTATATAATACAGAGGTCCTATAGAATTACAAGTGTGGGTGAAACATGAATTTGACAGGAAATATTTCATTATTACATTATTCTATAACAGGCGACCAAAACACCAACGAAAATAATATACATATATCTAAGACCAAAGCATTCATTGTATCGTCCTCTGATTGTAAGAACTAGGTAACTTGACTTTTTAAATTTAGGAGATAGCAATATTCATACAAAACCTAGCAACTTGAGAAAGAGGAAAAGTTATGTTTTTATGTTTCTTATGGCTACATGAAATTTGTCCCCAAAAATTTATATGAGAAGATATTGGGATGATTACAGCTGAGTTAAGAAGATTAAGATTAGAGTTTCAGAAATCTGTACAATTAAAAAAAAAATAAAAATCAATTCGCATAGTAACATAACCCCAAAAATTGCGAAAAAAAACTAAAAACAAAAATGTTATTCTCTCAGACTTCAAATCAACATACTTATAGCTGAAATTATAAAACAAATTGTTTTTTTTAGACGGTAATTTTTATTTGTTTCACTTCAAAACCTGACAACACCTGGTTCAAGTGTAAATTTTTTTACGAATCTATTGTTTGCTCCCAATAGTAAACGCCACTTATTCCAGTCAATGTGTGCTCAAAACGGTGCTTACCAAGCATGATACGTCAGGAAATTTTAGTCGCAAATCTACATAAAGTAGGGAAAAGATCAAAACTACGCCACAATTTGCATGGTAATAAATAACACAATATGGCTGAATTAACTGCGAATTCAATGAAATAAGTGAAAAGGAAGTAGATTTGGGTTTTTTTTTGTAAAATTGAAGTAGGTTAAAACAGAGAATTTTAAAATGAAGTAGATTCCCATATTTCAGTGATGGTGCGAAGTAGGAAGTAGATTTTTAAAAAATAAGAAAAAAAGAAGTAGATCTACTTCAATTGAAGTAAAGTGGTATCACTGGGGTAAAGTGTTTGAAGGTTTATATCTACACTTACATCTTACACTTGAGTATCTTTGAATATAACCAGGGGCCTGTACCACAAAACAACAAGTGTGCTTTAACAAGCAAATTTTAACAATTAACAATATTTCCTGTACCACAAAAGCATAAGTTAACAATCATCTTAACAATATATTATAAGTGAAAAATTTCATGAATTCTTGTGTTCTGTACCACAAAACGACAATTGTTAAGAATGAATAAGATGCGTTTACCTCTAAGCAACCGAACTTACTTTCTAACAAGTAGTTTCGTAATATGCAGAGTTAACAAGATAGTTAATTTCTGTACCACAAAACTTTTCGCTTTAATAGTTAACGAGCAAAATTTCCCTTAAAACTTGTTAACTGCGTTATTCAAGAAAAAAAAGGCTGAAGTATTATATTGTAGTTGCTTTTTTGGGCAGTTACGATATTTAACAAAGTTGAAATTAAAAAGGTGACACGTTTTTTTAAATTAACACAAGGTTTAATTACAGTTTACAAACGTTTGTTTTAATCTTATTTTCCCAGTTCTTTTATTTTCAGACTATATTTAAATTCTGCATTAAAAAATTTTAAAAATCCTTTTTTTTCAAAAGCAATACTTACGCTGAGCATGCACAAAGAATAATTAACTTACTAACAAGGAATCTCATAGCAAAGTTAGCAAGTAAGGTTAATTCTGTATACAATGAAATAGGATTCCGTTATGATTTATGATATTTAGGGCTTGTTTCACAATGTCTGAATAAAGTATTGATTTGTTATCCGGCACTTAAATTATCCGAAAATTAAATCCTCTCACTAACGAACTTTGCGTTTCACAATGATCTACTTATTAAATTTATGTGTCAAATAGCTATTCGTCAGTTATTCCATTTTTCCAGCAAATAGTTTTGACTGATGAAAATATTCAAACAAAAATTAGTAATAAGTTGTGAATTTTTTGGCTCGAAGCGACAATAAAAATAACTCCGAGTATACCTACCTATGTATGTATGTATGAAGGTGCATAATGTCCTAGTCATTCTAGTATGCTCACGACTATAGTTCGGGAGCCCGCAACATTATAAAAAATGTCAATTCGGTCGTAGAAACGTGGGAAGTGCATAAGTGTTTCAAGAACAGAAAAATGTGAAAAGTTTCCGAATTGACGGGAGTTAAAAAAATTGCGGATTTTACAGTTGGATGGAATTAAACCTACATAATGTCAAGAAAAAGATTTGAGTCAGAGTGCAGACTGTAAGTTGCTACATGTATTGAAATATACATATACGTTCATTTAAAAATATTACAACTATGTATTATGTATTTTCATTCTAAAATTGCATCGCACCATGTACTAATTTATAAAATATGTCTTCAAATTATTTAAACATCGAGTTTTGGTACAAACCATTGTTTTTTTGTTTGTATTATGTGTTTTTTTTCGGGCGTACTGACTTTTGTGAGGGATTTAATTGCCAGTTAAATGTTCTAATCAATACCTCGTCTGGCCATTAAAATACTCAAAACTTTAATTACAAGTTAGACTTATTCAGATATTGTGAAACGTAAATACAAATTTTAACTGACGAATAAGTTCCAAGTAGCTTAATTGAAACTTTAATCAGACATTGTGAAACAAACCCTTAGCATCATAAATATCGCTTACCACTTCTTGTCAGATCAGCCAAGTTAGCACAGAAAGAAAAGAAGTCATTCTCGTCCAAAGCTTTGAAGAAAAAGAAATGCTTTTTGGTGCTTTTTCTGATGAATTAACAAAATGTTACAAAATTGAAAAGTGGAGAGATAATAATTTTGAATTGGTGAATAGTTTGAATTTGAATGTTGTCCCAAAAAAGGAAGATTGGACATAATACGAGATAAGTACAAAATGACATGCGGACAAAATGACATACCAGTCATTTCTTGAAATCAGCTACACTTAAAGCACCCAATGCAATTTTATTAGTTGGTTTGGATGATTTTTGAAATCCTATAAAAATAATGAATTATTTGACGGCCGTGTCTCGTCATAAAAAATAAAAAATACAATTTACGAATAAAATAATATTTTTTTTTGGACTTGACTATTTTTCGTGTTTTGGTAGTTTTTTTACTCTATATTTTACTATTATTAATTTAATTTATAGTTTATGACAAAATTCATAAAATAGTCTTATCACTAGCCATATCATTCGAGTTGTGTGCAATTTATTTATAAAATTTTATCATAGCTATGATAGGGGCAAAATGACATACCCTAACTATGGACAAAACTACATTCCTTTATTGAGAACAATATTTAAATTATAGTAGTAAAAATGTCTTGGAATCACAAAAGGTCGTCAATCTTGGAGCATTGAATCGATAAAAATAGCAATTAAATAGGTTACACTGCATAATGTGCAACCATTGGGCTCGTGAATCCTTTGCTTACGTATCAAAAAACACAAAGCAATTCATTTGTGAACTATGTATCTTATATGAACCCGAAGGCAAAATTTGAGGACAAAAGTGCCAAGAAACAAAATATAACTAATGCATTTATACATTTTAGCCAAATTGAATCTTTCTAGAACTATGGAACTAGAAAATATATCCTGTCATTTTGCCCAAATGAAGTGTGGCATACAATGAACGAAAAGAATTTTTGTATAGTTTTGAAAAAGTATTTTTTTTTATTTTATTTGTTCGTTTTTTAAACTTTAAAATTATTGTTAAATATTTGCAAAGAATTAAAAAAAGAATACCTAAATATATTTTTCATTACGATATAATGTCAAAACAATTTTTTTGATTCAAAAACTTTATAGTCATTTTGGACGTACTTCCCCTACACTTTGGTAAGTTTAGTTAATAAAATACCTACCAATTCTTTAATATTTTGCAATCACGTTCTATTTTTTTTTTTCAGGCCAAAGTTGTATACACAGTTATACGTGAAAGCTTAGATTCACTTAATTTTTCATAATAAAACTCTAAATAATAGCTTAGAAAACATACAACTCCATATTTATGCTTCATATAAAGTTAAAAAAGCATTAGTTATGAGCTAACAATTTTGAATTCATCAGTTAATTTCTTTTAACAATCTAACATTCATTTTAAACAATTGTCGTTTTGTGGTACAGAACCTGAGAATTCCAAAATTTCCCACTTGCTCTAGACTGTGTTGATTATTGTTAAGAAGATTGCTAACTTTTATTTGGTGGTACAGAAATCATTGTTAATTGTTAAAATTTGCTTCTTTAATTATACTTGTTGTTTTGTGGTACAGAATTCTCGTGTATTTTCCTTAAGTTATTTAACAATCTTTAAAGGAAATTTAACTTGTTAAATGTTAACGCACAAATCTTTGTGGTACAGAAATTTATTTTCTTGTTAAATTTGTATGTTAAGAATTTACTTTTTAGAAAGTTAGATTGTTGTTTTGTGGTACAGGCCCCAGGGTGATGATACTTCTACTCAACAACAACCCTCTATACAAATACATGATCATACTAACACCACTATTGCGTTGTCAACTATCAATTCCAAATTGATAAATATTAGGGTTCAATAATAATTAAAACTCAAATTTAAAAAGATTTTGATAATTTATAATGATGCAAACCGTTGTAAATATCATACAAAAATCAATACAAAAATAATAGTTTTAGTAGTTGTTAAATACTAATTTTGCAATATTTATCAATTATCAATTTATAGTTGACAATCGACGCCTGATTGGTGAGAGCACATATCACTATCGTCAACTTAAGGGAAATTATTTTTACTTTGAAACTTCAGCAATTACAAAAATAAATTGAATTTAATGTTTCAATTAATGTTGACCCACATTGATAACAAATCAAAAAACTCCATCAATAGCATTACTATGTATTTAAAAGAAACATTATGCTGCTAAACATTAAGATAACATTTTATAAATTCTAACACATCCCAATAAGCCTATATGCAAAGTAGGTATCTTTACAATATAATGTAAATAGCATTAAAACTGGATGGAAAAGTTTCGAAAGTTTGCAGCTTGACGCCCACTGAGGGTAAATTACTTCTCTATTTCCGCAAATGTGAATGGTGAACACTATAACAGTGAACAAGAGTAACAGTTAATGTGCATAACACTTGCACACGCTATTGTTCCCTGTGGCAGTTTAAATGAATTTACATATTCCGTTAAGATAAATGAGCTGATATCATGAATTCGAATGGAAAACTTTAATCGCCACAAGCAAAAAACCATATAGGTTTACTCTTAGTTCCGAGAGAGAGAAGTGTTATGCTTATATGACTTTTACTCTGAGTGCCTCTGCCTCATATAATGTAGCTTGTAGCTTGTTAGTGTTTCACTCAGGAGGGTTATTTGTTAAATCTGAATGAATACTTTGAATCACGTATGCATGATTTCTAACCAAAACTGAATAGAGTAAAGGCTCTTTCTTCATTAGTAATTGTTATATATTCGCAAACTACAATTTGCTTTTCTTTTAGTTTAGGTTAATTGAAAAATTTCGATTCAGGTTTGTGTCTGTATGCCAATGAAATAAGCAATTAACAGAATAGACCGAGAGCCCACAGCAGATTTTAGGTGTGAACGATAGCAAAAAAAGAAGTATAAGCGTCGAAAGCTTCATTAAAGACTATTAAAAAAATCAAAGTCTTGCAGTCCACAACTGGGGCCTTTGCGAGAAACAGTGCATCGAAAAAAAATATGAATGCAACTTCGAGGATAATCGTGTTAGCCGAAATTGGTTTTCATCCCTACCTAGATAAGCTCCGCGGATCCCATATCACGGAATTTGAGATCATTTGAGTTTTTAATTCGCCCCGCCAGACTGTTTAAAAAAACCGTTTTTCACTTAGAGTTTTGAATTTCTTAAACGGTCTGGAAGCTTTTAAGTTCCAATAAGTGAAAATAATAAAAAAAAACCTTCTTATATAGAAACTGCCTGGCCCCGGGCAAAAAAACTTCCAGCTTAATGATTAGGAATTCTAATCTTGTTGGATATAGTTTACAGTGGATTTTCGTTGAAAAATTCATGTAAGTTGAACTGAACTCAAAAACAATTGCGTATGACAAAGCCCTCACTATGCCACTGATGAGTTCAAGTGAGTAAGCCGAACGAAACGCCAATTTGAAGGACTAAAGGCCATAAAAAGCTAATTTGAATCGAAAATAATAATCTTAAAATCCATCAATGACCAACAACATTTTTTTTTATGTAACAACGTGTCCCATAAATAACTGCGGTACAAAAACTGATTTATACATATAGGAATCAACCTAGCAAAAAAACAAAACAAACTAATTTACTGAAAACTATGTACTTTCAATGGCAGAATCATAAACTCGCGACTAGGAGATACTATTGTTGAGAAAACAGTTACAAGAGGCACGCCACAAGGAGGGGTAATCTCACCTCTCCTTTGGATCCTAGTTGTTAATAAAATTCTTACAAGATTTAGGAATCAGGGCATTAAAATTGTGGCCTATGCAGACGACATAGTAATTTTGATATCGGGTAAGTATCTTACCACCATCAAAGATATTATGGAATCCGCACTTAAAGAACTATCTTCTTGGGCAACACAAAACGGTCTCGGGGTTAACCCTACAAAAACCGAACTAGTTCTGTTCACGAATAAAAAGAAATTAGGAGATTTTACTCCTCCCAGACTTAATGACATTCCTCTGAAACTTTCCAAGGAAGCTAAATATCTTGGAGTTATCCTTGATTCCAAGCTAACATGGAAACGTAACACAGAGGAAAGAATGAAAAAAGCACTATGCGCTTTCTACACATGCAAAAAGACCTTTGGTACACGGTGGGGTATGCGACCGCAGGTTATCCAGTGGATGTACACGACGATTGTTCGCCCCATACTTACCTATGGATCTATAGTGTGGTGGAAAGCTGTTGAAAAAGTAAGCTATCTCAAAAACCTGAATAAGGTACAGAGACTAGCCTGTATAGGAATAACGGGGGCACAGAGGTCTACGCCACAGGCAGGTTTGGAAATTATTTTAAATCTTCCACCCCTAAACGAGTACACTAGATGCACAGCAGCCAAAAGCGCATTTCGACTCAAAGAACTGGGCTCTTGGAAGCACAGCACCTATGGTCATGGGTCTATCCTACAAAGGTATGACACAGTGGCTGCACTTGATGTGAAGACTGATTATATTCCTCCTGTAATGGATTTTAACAAACACTTCTCTATTTCAATACCCGAAAGACATGGATGGGAACCCAAATCACTAATTAGTGAACAGGGTATCCCCTTCTACACTGACGGGTCTAAAATGGAAGAAGGAACAGGTGCGGGGGTGTTCTGTGAAGCCCTTAATATAAGAGAGTCATATAAACTCCCAGATGAGTGTAGTGTCTTTCAGGCTGAGATTTACGCTATTCAAAAAGCGGCAGAATTGGTACACAAGAAAAAACTGATCTCGTCGGAGATCACATTTTTCGTGGACAGCCAAGCTGCGATCAAAGCAATAGCCAGTGAGACCATAAGATCCAAAACAGTGGTAAAATGTCGAGGCATACTGAACAAAATTTGTAACACTAACCAAGTCAAACTCTGTTGGGTTCCTGGACATAGCAATATAGAAGGGAATGATATAGCAGATGAACTAGCAAGGAAGGGGTCATTATCAAATAGGAACAGTAGTAACCAATTAGACATGGGACTAGACATCCCGATCGGCGTAGTTAAAATGAAAATGGACCTAGTAACGAAAGAGCGAATCAATAAATCCTGGATTACCAGGAACGATTGCGTTATCTCTAGAAGTCTATGGCCTAGAATTAATGAAAAGGAATCTCAGTATATTCTATCGCTGAGTAAAAAGAACATTAGAATCTTGATAGGTGTACTAACGGGTCACTGCGCCATTGGCACAATGGCCACCAGATTGGGTGTACTCGCACCCGACTGCTGTAGGAGCTGTCAGGATGTTGAAGAAGTAGAATCCATTAAACACCTGCTCTGTGACTGTCCGAACCTCCAAACAAGCCGCCTCCGTTACTTGGGAAACAGGTTTGTTGGAGAACTGGATGATCTAGCGCAGGTCTCAATGGCAAATATGAGGAAATTCATAGAGAGCACAGGCTGGTTCGTTAATGAGCCAGTCTATCTGAATCATTAGTTTAGGAGCATCTCTGCTTTCTTTTTGTAAGGGGATCACAATGGACCAACAGGCCCCCGTGTACGCAACAGCCTCTGTGCTGTGCACACCCCTCCTAACCTAACCTAACCTATGTACTTAGACGAAGAAGTATCAGTTGTATACGGCCCTATCGAGGTATCCGTCGGAGCGGAATTTTCTCCGCCACGCATCCTTCGTCGGAAATTCAATTTCAGTTCGAAGTAACTTTCATCGGAAGAAATTTTACAGAAATGCGACGACGCATTGTGATGGATATAAATTCCAGGCAGAGATGTGCAAATTAACGTTCCTATGCCCGCGCCAAATGAAATAACACATATACTCGCGTACGGTCTCTGGGACCGAAACTCTAAAAGCTCTATTCTATTTCTCATTTCGAAAATATAAATCAAAATAATTTTAATTAGTTGAATGAAATGTGTTTAATGAAAAAAAAATCAATTTATATAGAATGTCTACTTAAATATCAAATAATGGCATTTTTACGAATCCTCAGAAAAAAGCAACTTTTTTGACATGTTTTAAGAAACATGAAAAAAATCGATATTGCTCTTTGAAGAGCAAAAAAAAACTCTCCAGCCTAGAAGATATTAAAATGAAGAAACAGAAAAACAAAAAAAACATGCCTTCAGATGGCGCTCCATATAACTTTGTACCTGCCCAAAATTGTTACACGTATACTCGCGTCGGTCTGACAGACCGATTGATGTCTAATACCAACACAAGCGCCCCCCGCACAAAGCCTTATACCACACTAAATTGAAGATTGAAACAAATGAGGAAGCTACTATGAAGTAGATTGCAGCAGGATGAACCGTTATTTAAAAAAACGCTGAAAAGTGCACTCTCGGTCTGACAGACCAATGCGCGGGTATAGGAAGGTTAAAAGATATATCGAAAATGCGATATATTTTCGATAATTTTGTATTAAATAAACACCATAAGCGTTGAAAATCGGTAAGAGAGTGTAATTTATTGCTTATTAAAAGTATTTTTTTTTTAACTATAATGCGCTAGCGATTTTAAGAAATGTAATTAGATGCAACGATTTTTGAATCAAACTATCGAATAAAGTCCCCTCCCTATATCCAAATATATGTGTTTTGTTTCCGTTTGAAGTGTCAAAAAAAGAATAAATTGAAAAAAAACCTTTTGAAACACAAATTATTTATTTATTTAACTTAAAACAAGCAATAATAACAAGAAATGGATAGTGTACGAGCTAAGGGCACGAAATAAAGAAAATATATGAAGTGTGAATATTAATGACAATGGAAATTGATCAACTCTCAAAAAAAAAAAATATCTCCAACGTACTTTTTTCCATCCACCAACATCCCTTTACCCTTTGTTTTGGTCCCAAAAAATTTTAATGATTGGCCAGATCTTCCCAAAACACAGCCACAACTTCTGGTGTCCTTTTTGTATAATTTTGAGCAATATCGGGATATCCGCTGAGCAGATTCACCATCCGCTCATATTGCTGGGGGGAGCGCTACGATATCCCGCAACCCAAAATCTCGAATAACGAAATCTCGCTTTTTATTAAATCTCGAATAACGAAATCTCGCAAATTAAAAATCTTGTTTTTCATAATCTCGCAATTACAAAATCTCGCTTTTTACAATCTCGCATTTACATCTTGAACCTAAAAATCTCGCAAATTTCAACCAAAATCTCGCAATTTAAAATCTCGCAAATCAAAATCTTGCAACTTCAAATTTCACAGCAACGAATCACACACGGCTTTTAGAAAATTTTGTCTTTTTTTTTTGAGAATATACCTACCCAAGAGCACTTTGGATAATTTTTCTATCCAACTAATAACTAAACCCGTCAATAAAAAAATTTGTACATCCTCTATTACTGTCAATAACCTCTATAATTACTTTGGTTGTCTTTTACGCGTTTATAATGGAACTAAAAGTATTTTCTAGTTCAAAGCCAAATACGAGTAATGCGATTTGCACATGACACTTTACAACTGGATATACCATCTCTATGTTCTCTCTCCTTCTTGTTCTTTTGAAAACAATAACATTGAAAAATCAAAAGCTCTAATTAATAAATAACAATGGGGTCTTAAAGTACCCAGACACTGGATTATATATTTTGCAGTAGGTAGGATATCTCGCAAAATTGAATTGCATTGCAACAAATACATTTTAATTTGCGAGATTTTGATTAAAAACATGTATTTGTTGCAATGCAATTCAATTTTGCGAGATTTTGATATGCGAGATTTTAGTATGCGGGATTTCATTATTGCGAGATTATGAAAAGCGGGATTTTGTAATTGCGGGATTATGAAAAGCGAGATTTTGTAATTGCGAGATTTCGTTATGCGAGATTTCGAATGCGAGATTTTGATTTGCGAGATTTCGTAGCCAACCCATTGCTGGGGAGTTGTTTTTTCGTTCAGCCTAAAACAAAAAGTCCACAAGTCATCGTTACTAAAGTTTATTTCTTTATTACTTACATTTTAGTTACCTCGATAGGGCCGATAGTCTTTTTTTTTCATTACTTGGTCTTGGTCTTTTTCTATTTCTTAAATTTTGCGCAATATTGTCAAAAAGACACTTTCACTTCTTGTCTCACTATTCCTCTTTTAGATATTTTAATTGACTGCACACAAAGTTGGCTGTTGACTGTTGAGAACTAATTAAATGCGAATTAGTTACGCCAAAAATAAAATAAAATAATAATAAAATAATATTTAAAAAATAAATTAAAAAAAAATAATAAATTGAAAACAAACAATTTGTTTTGAGTTACAAATTAGAAAAAAGTAAGTTCTCAACGACCAACTTTTTTCGGATCATTTATCTTCATATTTGAGCAAGATATGTTGCTAGGCTTATAAGAAGTTAGCAGGACACCCACTTTTTGAAAATCCAAACGAGTAATTAATGTTTACTTGATCCACCTACCTAAGAAAAAAAATCAATGTTCTAAAAAAAATTACTTAAAACAGAAAAAATTTTCAAAAAAACAACGACAAAAATTCCTTCTCTTATTTCGTTTTGAAATAAAGTTGTTTTAGTGAACAATTTTTGAAAAGCAAATTTTCGAACTTGAAATATTGAAAAAAAAGTCAAACTAATTTTTTTTCAAAATTTTACGCAGTTCTATTATTGTTTTCAGAACTCAAAATTCTTTCAATATTATTCAAATGCTTAGATTCGGGTGGTTTTATGACTTATAATTTTTATTAAAAAAAAATAAACCAACTTCTTAGTAAAAAGAAGAAAAAACGAAGTTGATTATAATAATCAACGGTTGCTTAAATGATCAACATTAAGCCGGATTATTTTTAAAGGTTATTGAACGCATACCTTTTAAACATTAAATATTACGTGGAAGGATTTTTTTTATTGAATATGTTTGTTTGGCCCATAAATGCATAAGACCGAAAACGCTACTAAATTCAAGCATGCGCTTCTGAGAGAATGCCCACCCTGGCCACATTTCAATATTTTTAGTATAGCTCGGAAACTAAGCCGAATTTCACAATTTTATGCCTAAATTTTTCTTTCAAAACTAAATAATTTTCTATCGAAGTATTTGAAAAATTTTATAAGAAAATTCTACAAAAAAAAAAACATAAAAAATTAAATATCAAAGATTTTTGAACTCTTTCTAAATTGCGCGTATTTTTTTAAGAAAGGGGAGCCTGAAATCTTTAATATGGCATGGTCAAAAAGCGATTTTATTTAAAATTAACAGGGAGTGATTCCGTGCCAACTGTGATACTTTGTGTCCAGTGCTTTTTACTTGCGATATAGGTACTATAGGGCAAGTTTTGGATTCGTGCAAAAAAAAAATTTCGAGATAACAATCAAACATGACATTACGATGATAGAGAACACGAAAAAAGTGGGTGGCACAATTCTGTCTGTCTGTCTGTCTGTCTGTCTGTCTGTCTGTCTGTATGTCTGTCTGTCTGTCTGTCCGTACCTCAACCTACAGCCTAAACCACTGAAGCGATTTTCTTCAAATTTTGAACTTAAGGTTTTTTTGTAACTCTCCAGAGGGGAAATTGAAATCTTTTTTTTAGCTCAAAAAATAACGGTACTTGCCATACAACCGTTAAGGAAAAGCTTATTTATCTCTAAAACGGCTCCAACGATTTTGATAAAAAAAAATCAGTGTATTATTGTAGATATGATATACCTTTTAGTAAGAAAAAAAATCACCAAAAACATTTATTAACGGTACATGTCATATAACGGTTTTTTTGATTTTTGGTTTTCTCATTAACCGCTCATCCGATTTCAATAAAATTTTTTGCACAAAAGCTTTGCTAGAATATAAATAATACTGCATACCAAAATTTTTGAAAAAATAAATTTTGGATTTTTAAAAAAATATTCAAAATTTTTTTTTGAAAATTCGATATTTAAAAAACCGGTTGATGAATTGTTTTGAAATTTCAGTTTTAAATGTATATTAATATATACTCAAAATTGGCATACCAAATTTTTTTTGAAAAATTTTATATATAAAAAATTAATTTTTAAGAAAACGGCTCCAACGATTTTAAATTTTTTTTTTGCATATATTGATATTTTTTAAAATAATCAAATGGCGTACTTTTTTTTGCGCTCTAAGTTATTTATCAGGCTGTTTAAACAATTAAAAGAACGATTCAAATGCTTTTTTATACTTTTTCTATAATTACTTGAATATTTTTTAAAGTTCTTAAGTTCCACACAACTTGAACATAAGAGCAAGTACGTGCGATCCAGTCGTGCATTTTATTTTTGATATCTAATGTAAAATTTTCGTTTATATTTCTGGTTTGAATTGGGTCAATGGCTATTTAGGTGCTATAATATACATTCAATACAATATCATGAGTCATGACTAAAGGAGATGGCCAAAAAAAACTCTGAGTCAGAAAAAAACCATATGCAGTTTTTGAAGGCTGAATAAGTACATCAAAAATATGTAATCGTTAGATCGAAAACCCGTCAGGGATCATTTATATTTAGAGATTAAAGGTTCGAATTTAAAATAATGCACAATCTATTGAAAACAGTTTTTATCAATAATTTGAAATGGTTAAGAAAGTTTGGTATTTATTTATATATAAAAACGGTGCAGGGAATTAACTTCACGGGAACTATCTTCACATGAGAATTTACTTCACCAGTAGTGGGAATTAATTCCACCTTCTTTTTTGTGAAGTAATTTCCCCCTAAGGTGGGAAATAATTTCATCCGAAAATTGTGTGAAGCTATTTCCCACCTATGATATGATAGAAATTACAAAAATGTAAAATTGTGTTTCCTTAAATCCCGATTCTTTAAATGCAAAAGAAATTTGCATACACCCAGCCCCGTACCTACCCCAAATCCTATAATGGGCCCAAGCAGGGGGGTTGCAGGGGGGCAGCATGCCCCCCCAAACATACCTCACTGTTTATTCGCCGTAATGCTTGCTGCTAGCAGAAATACAGTGTAGCATAATAGAGTTTTTTTGAGTGTTGAAATTTGTTGTGCCCCTACTGTAGATCTCATTCCTCTCAAACTCGATGCTCATATAGATTAGTCCCTCATAGGAGAACTTAAAATAACGCGATACTACTTGCACTCGTTATCATTAAATTATTAATTCCTACATTCGCTATACTTACGTCACACAGTACTTGATTTAATTTATTGCGTCACTAGTCGATATCATTCTCCTCAAAGTCTCCACAAATTTCGCTTCTCTTATTACACACTCTTACCGCATTATAAAAGAGGGTGTTAAAGCAAATGGGGTAATAAAATGTGAAGAACAAGAGAATACTAAAACACCTTATCTACTCCCATACACTCTTATTTTATTTTTTTATCCCATCATGGAAGACTTCCGGAGCTCCCGTATCTCCAGAACTTTTATCTGGATATAAAATTCGAGCTCACATCTATTTTCAAAAAAATCAAAATGAATTTCTAAGCCCAAAATTAGGAACTTCCAGTTAAAATCAGAGGAGTTACAGGGAGCAGCGGAAGTAGTCAGCCGGCCATGATCGTGAGACTAGGAGGAAGCTGAGTTTAATTGTCCATCGATGAAAACTGAAAGCCCCAAAATTGGAAGGTTTCTCCTTTTTTTTCTTTTTGGTTGGAGAGTGGTAGCGAGCACATCAAGTTTGGTGCCGGGCGAGCGATTGATCCCATGTGATCACTGTGATCAGTAATCTTTAATAAATTGATAATTCCGAAAAAAAAGAAAACGAACTAAATAAAGTCTTATTTCGGAAAAAAAAATATCTAAACGCGTGCGGAGTCATTCTGTAAATATCGGAAAAAAAAACTATACCCCGATAAGAAAGTGAAATTAAATTTCAATTATATATACATAAATAACAAAAAACAAAAAAAAAGGAAAACCAAAAACCAAGTTCCTATTTCTATATAATTAGAATTCAAACCGAAAAAAAAAAATATATCTTAATAATAAGTTATAAAACTGCATAAAAGTGAAAAAAAAAAGAAGAGAGCAAACAAAAATCAAAAGTGTAAGCTCCCTGTGCCCCTGCATAGTTGATTTTAATAAATATAAAAAAAAAGCCCTTTCCAACCATATGGTCATATGAGACTCCCTACTCCGTACCCGCAAAAAAAGAAAAAGGTTAAAATACCGCATCTTGAAAAAAAAAAACTAGTGGGAAATATAAAGATTTTTTTTTCCACCCTGCCCCTTCCAAACTGTGTAATTCCGCTAGCCAAATATCACCTGCCTGGAAAAAAAAACTATGAGTCAAATTTGAAGTGTCTTTCCTCACATAACTGCAAGTGACGTCATATTTTCCATCAGTCCTTCATATTGTTTAAATATCCCGTACGACGATTCAGAGCAGATTCCCGTACCCCGAGCTGTCAATTTACCTTATTGAGATTAATTTGTTCCGGTGTTCCAGCCTCATTTTGTTCCTGAGTAGTATGTTTAGGTTTTTTTTTCTTTTAGTCATTATTTTTTTTTTGTATTTTTAATTATTATTAAATGGAAAAAAAAGTGCAAACTATAAAAAGTAGGTACCTATTAGAGTGAAATAATCATCTCCGGAATTATTATTAATCAAATTAATTAAATCCATCGTGAAAATGAAGTAATATAACAAAAGACAAAAAAAAAAAGAAAAGAAAAGGAAATAATAAATAGTTAAGTTCGAATATTTTTATTTTTGTAAAAGTGGTTACGAAAAGTAGAGGGTTCAAATGCGTAGTTTCGGGATATTTATTTTACAGGATGCAGATGCAAATTATTTATCTGAAATCTCCAGATGCTGTGCACAACATCGGATGGATTTTTATTATGCGGTAAGTGGTTTTGTTACACTAATTTTATCATAACATTTGAGCCAAACATTTTCTACCATTTCTTTTGAATAATTTATTTTAATAATATTTTGATTTTCATCATTTCACATATAATCTATATTCGTATTATTATTGTTTTTCTATTATTTTTGATTTTGAAGGATTATAAAATTTAATTTTAAATCGGAATAGTTTGTTTTGTAGTTATAAGATAAATAGATAAGTCAAATTTTTTTTTCACGTCATGAAGACCTACCCACATTATTATTTTTTTTTTTGTCAATTAATATTTGTTTATCTAAAACTTTTTTTTTAGATTAATGTAATATAAATATTTTCTTTTATATAAAAACATTCACGGAGATGATAAGTTTTTTACAGGTAGCTTATAGCCAAGAATTTTTATTTTTGATTTGATTTTTTTTTTATTAAAGAATTAATATTGTTTTACGACGATTTTTAAGATTATTATAATTTATAGTTAATAAATATTGTTAGGACATATATGTCTTTTAAGAATTCAAAATCATTCTTTTATTGGTTGATTGATTTCAACTAAAGATCTTCTTACCGAAGTTTGGGCATCAGCTCTTTTGTTTTTTTTTCTCTTGGGAAGCATGAATTCTTTTTCGGTTAAATTTAAATTTTCAGGATAATGGAGGAATAAGTTAATTCACCAGAGGGGGAGTTGACCAGATCAAGGCACATGACTTAGGGTAAGTGGGCACCATAAAACGATCGGGGTTACTATCAACTAGAGGACATAGTAACCATGGTGTATCTTCTGAACCTTTCGGTATCAGTTAATACAAGGGGTGGGTAAGCCCTCAAGGTGGAGATATCTACAGCTTTATCTCACCACCATTTAAGTAAGATACAAACTGAAGAAGCCATGTTTAGATTTCGACTTTTGGGCTCCCAATTCAAATAATTTTTTCGGACAATAACAGCTAGTCTAAGGCATGGAAAATTCGTAACAACGTCTGGTGTTGATGCCGCAAGAACCTCCCTAATCCGACGAGCTACGACCAGGTCAAAGCTAGCATGCCTACATCTGCAGAGACCCAGACACCCTCCTATTCCTGCTGCCCGGACTGACTCTGGGAATCCTGTTGCCTAGAGCCATAACGGTGGTATAGGAATGGAGGTCTAGTGACAGAAGAAACTAGTATTATTAGGAGATTCGTGTCTCCTTAAACCTTTCGGCGTTCTTCACTAGGGTTACCGTTACAACAGTGCTAGCAGCAAGCATAAATACAGTGCTAGCAGCAAGCATTACGGCGAATAAACAGTGAGATATGTATGGGGGGGGCATGCTGCCCCCCTGCAACCCCCCTGCTTGGGCCCATTATAGGATTTGGGGTAAGTAAGAGGCTGGGTGTATGAAAAGTTTCTTTTGCATTCAATGAATCTGGACTTAAAGAAACGCACATTAAAGTGAAAATAATTCCCACAAAAAAGTGAAATTATTACTCACTTTCAGTGGGAAGTAATTTCACTTCAAAAAAGTGAAATTAATTCCCATTAGTGGTGAAGTTAATTCCCATGTGAAGGTAGTTCCCGTGAAGTTAATTCCCTGCACCATAAAAACATAACACTAAAAATGAAATTGAGTTAACAACAACTAGGTATTTAAAGCAAAAATATACGATTTCAAGCTATTTTTATCTAGATGATTGTATTATTAGCTACGTGAAGTGGGAACAAATAGTTTTAGTCTTATTTGGTTATAGTCCACTCATATTGTATTTTTACCATGCAAATTGGTGGGATAGTTTTGATTTGTTCGCTCCTTGATGTTTTCGGGGGTGCTGAATCCGAATCTGAGGTTTGCCAACAAAAATTTCGTAACGCAACATGGAAAAAAACGCAAAAAATGATGCAGAAATTCATTTTTTGTGAGTTTTCCACTAATGGCTCGAAAACTACCAACTATTCGAAAATTACATCAAAATACAATTGAAAGTATACACAATTTCAATAAATCCCTATCCAATGTTTTTTTCTGCGAAAACCCATTTGGACTCAAGCGCTAGTCCAAAAATTGACGTATTTTTACTGTTTTCGAAAATCCACTCGAAAGCGCTAAGAAATTACTTTGTGTGACAAAATTTGAATTTTTGTCTGTAACATGAACCAAGATATACTTTTCTAATGGTCTTTGATACGCTGAGCTCGAATCTGGCCTTGAAATCGCTCAATCACGTGACGTTTTTGATATATTCGAAACACACACCAAAAAATGTATTATGCAGGCATTCAAAAAATACTTTTTTGAAATTTTGAAATCCAATATTATTTGAACTTTTCGGAAGTTTTTTATAAATAATTTAATTTAAATCCGTTGATCCAATTGTGAGAAAATTCAAAATAAGTTTATATGGGAGGTATAAATGATAATTGTAAAGTGTAAAATTATTTTATCTTTAATAACGGGTGATTTTTTAAGAGGTTAGAACTTAAAAAAAAAAAACACAAAAAATTCGAAAAAATGAATGAAATATTTATTTGAATCGATAGTTTGAACCTTGCAATTTAATGTTTAAAGATAATTTTCATGCAAATGTTGACCGCGGCTGCGTCTCAGGTAGCCCATCCGCTGAGTCCAATTTTGGCATACTCTTTCACACATATCGGCCGGTATCTCACGAATGAATGCATGGATGTTGGCTTCCAGTGCGTCAATCGAAGCGGGCTTGTCCCTATAGGCATTAGCCTTGACATACCCCCACAAAAAATAATCTAATGGTGTCAAATCGCACGATCTAGGCGGCCAATTGACCGGCCCGAAACGTGAAATTAACTGTTCACCAAACTCGCCTTGCAATTGCGCCATTGTTTCGTGTGCTGTGTGGCATGTGGCACCGTCTTGTTGAAACCACATATCATGCAAGTCAAGAACTTCCATTTCGGGCAAAAAAAAGTTTGTTATCATCGCTCGGTAGGCGTTCACCATTGACAGTAACGCTGCGATTCGCATCATCTTTGAAGAAATATGGCCCAATAATGCCGCCGGCCCATAAACCGCACCAAACAGTGGCTTTTTCGGGATGCATTGGTAGCTGTTGCAATGCTTCTGGCTGATCTTCACTCCAAATGCGGCAATTATGCTTATTTACGTACCCATTCAACCAAAAATGAGCCTCATCGCTGAACACAATTTTTCGATAAAAAAGCGGATCCTCGGCCAGCTTTCCAAGAGCCCATTCACCAAAAATTCGGCGTTGTGGTAGGTCGGCTGGCTTTAGTTCTTGCACCAGCTGTATCTTAAAAGGCTTTACGCCCAAATCCTTCCGCAAAATTTTCCACGTAGTGCTGTAAGAAGGGCCTAACTGCTGGGAACGGCGCCGAATCGACATTTCGCGGTCTTCTGTCACACTAGCTGATACGGCCGCAATATTTTCTTCACTACGCACAGTACGTAAACGTGTTGGTGGTTTAATGTCCAACAAAGTAAATTTGGTGCGAAATTTGGTCACAATCTTCCGAATAGACTGCTCAGAAGGTCGAGAATGCCGACCATAAAATGGAAGCAGCGCGCGATGAACATTTCGAACCGAGCACGAATTTTGATAGTAAAATTCAATAATTTGCAAGCGTTGTTCATTTGTAAGACGATCCATGGTTAAATTGCAAACCAAACTGAAGCTTTTTGACAGTGACACAAGGTACTAAACACACGTCAGCTGTCAAAACCAGTGTTGCCAAAACCAAACCAGCTAAAAAATCACCCGTTAGTAGACCGTTTACTTATTTTAGCAGAGAGACATTCTTTTTTTATTAAAATGAGATTTTCCTCAGCTGTGTTTTTACTTTTGTATGGCAGGGATCGTTATTTTTGCATAAAAATGAACCATTTCTTGTTTTTTACATTTTAAAGGGTTTAACAAATCGTTACGTACCAAGTTACAAAGCAAGTATAATTATTGTTTTATAAGATTATAATGTATTGAATTAAAAAAAAAATATATTTCTTAAAAACCAGTAATGTATTCAAACTTTTTGTAAGCTTCTGCATTAAAAAAAATTCAACACCGCTCTTACCGTTTTTAAGAAAATCGAAAGAAAAACAAAAAATTGTTCGATTGCTCAAATGTCGGGGTCACTAAAAGTAATTTATTGATTTTATTTCTAATCTGTGGGGCCATTTTTGAGAATATTTAACTGGTGAAAAAAAACATATTGCAGAAACCGTTAAATTTGTTCTAAGAAAATGAAAAAGAAACTTTATGTAGACTTACCAAAAAACGCTATGTAGCAGGTTTAAGGAAAATGGATCCAGTCGCTGTAGCCAAACGGACAGACAAACACACAGGCAGATAGGCAGACAAGCATACAGGCAGACAGACAGAATATGTAAAACCCACTTTTTTCGTCTTCCGTATCGTCGCACACAGGGGCAAAATGCATGAATTCTTGGCAGAAAGTGCAAAAAAAAATTTGCGGGCACTGAAAAAAAAAACTATTGGATTGTATAGTTGGATACCCAAACTGTACAAAAATGTGATAATTTTGATAATGTTGAGTGTATAATGATCACATTATTCCTTTGAACTCGTGATACTAAAATTGTTTTTTTCATTTTTAAAAAAAGTGAAAAAACCAGTGAACGTAAATTGGAAATTTTTTAAAAGTGCTTTTAGTTAATTGTTTTCTTTAAATGTGGAGCTAGCCCCTGCATGTTTGTTGATGATTTCCTTTTCCTTGGAAAAAATTTCAAAAAAGGGGTAAATCTTTGGATTTAACGTGAAACAGATCCCTCTGAATCCAATCTACTCAAATGGCAAAATTTTGGAAAAGCGCAAGTAGACGCAAGTTTTTACTAATGTTCCTAAGAGAAGACACATATTTTACTTAAAAATGAGAATAAATTCACAGACATGTTATGACATGTTCACAATTAGAATTCAAAAAAAAAAAATTATGATTTTTTCTAGAAAAAACACACATATTTCAAATAATTATAAAAAAATTATTTTAAAACATTTCACTATATTTCAAAGCTTCAAATTTAAAGAAAACAAATTACTAAAAGCACTTTTTAAAAATTTCTAATTTACGCTCACTGGTTTTTCCTTTTTCTTAAATGAAAAAAACAATTTTAGTATCAAGAGTTCAAATGAGTAAGGTGATCATTATACACTCAAGATTATCAAAATTATCACGTTTTTGTACAGTTTGGGTATCCAACTACATATAAATACATTTTTTTTGCAATTTCTGCCAAGAATTCATGCATTTGGCCCCGGTGTGCGTCGATCGTTTGATCAAATCTCGAGTCAAACTTTTTTTTTGAATTGAATTGGATTTCGAAAAGAAATATTAAATAAATTGGAAATTCTAAACAAAAAATTCTTTATTCAAAAATAATCCAAGGCTCTTTGGATAGGTTTGTGTTGTTGTAAACCCTTATGAAACAAAAGCAACTCAAGATAACTGAATTTTTGTTAAGGTAGCTAAGCTAGATAGCATAGCGGATAGGTACTGAAAAGCAAGGAAAGGTTTTTGGTTTAATGTCAGAAATCAGAAAATCACTCACAAAAAAGATTGTAAATAATTTTTGGCAAACAACAATTTGCAATTTAGCTGTCCATTTTCTTGCGAGGTAGTATCCGTCTCATGCACGTTTGCATGTGCCTCAACCATTTGATTATTTCAATTACCTATAACTTCCTTTTCTATTTGCAAATGCCAGGAGGGGGCAAACCAAGAACATTTAAAAGAACCTGTCAAGAAAATTGCGATATTTGGAAAACAATATCGAAGATAAGGCTATTTCCCGATATATTCGGCCTGGTCAAGAGCCTAGGGTGGGCAAATTATGGACTCCGACAAAAAAGGAGAAGTATTTTATAAAATTAATCATACAAAATTAAAAAATATGTTAGTGGTAAGGTATTGCCCAGAGCCAAGGGCGGTCAAGTGCCCCCCTTGCCAACCGCCCCCCCCCCCCCTCCGGATGCCTATGACCGTGGCATTTAAATCCTTATTGAACTTAATTAAATATAACAACTAATAATGACAAAACGATCAAAACACATAAAGACGGCAACACCAAATACCACAGTTTACAATATATACCAGGGGGTCAATTCTCGATCTATGAAACTGTGAAGTGATAAATATGATAACGCCTTCACGCCAAATGCGATTCTAGAAGTGTGAAAAAATGAGAACAAGTGCCAAAATGTTTTCATATGATAATTCGTTTATCACAATCATTTCATTCTGTGAAAACCTGTGAAAAGAAAAATGATAAACAGGAACAAATTATGCTCATTTGATACACCCAATTCGCCATCTTGGTCTTTCAATGACGTCACAATCATCTTTTTCTATGAGAAAGTGGTAGCATTTTTCATGTTAGTACTTTTTAGTACTCACTTTGACAGCTGTTTTTCATAATGAGATCGGGAATCGCCTTGCGCGTGTTTGTGAAGTGATAAAATGATAAAACTCTGTGAAAACTGAAATGATAACTTTGTTTTCATTTCACAGTTTCACAGATCGAGAATTGACCCCCAGGCCTCACTGAGAGTAGACACTTACACAAAACAATAAAAAATACCAATACATCATACGCACACAAACCGAACTCAACTCTGAAAAATCTATTCACCAACAACAAAGCTCCAATTGATAAAGATCAAGAAAATAACATCGTGTACCAGATCGGTTGCAACGGGAAGGAAGGGGAGTCGTGCAATCTCATATAGGTATATTGGAACAACAAAAAGAGCTTTGGCAAAAAGAATAGCTGAACACAAAGCTGACGTGAGAAAGGGAAAGAAGCAACAGGGCTTTAACAGCACATGATTGAAAGTGGACACACACCTAATTTTGACAACACAAAAATATTAGACAGAGAAAAACGAACCAATGCAAGATTTACCTTGGAAAGCTTACGCATACAACAAAATTTGACAAGAACTATGAATACAAAAGAAGACAGGGAGAATACCATCATGAACTACGCTATAGCCATAAAAAGCAATACTACATATACTGTGATATTTTATGTTTTGTCCTAAAGTTTGCTAGTCTCCAGTGTTTTAATTTATTTATATTGTACTGTTTTGACTGTTAATTTATTTTATTTAACAAAATGTGTTAACGACAAACTTATCTAATAATTTTTTAAAACCATACCTATATTTCAAAATAAACCCTCGAAGAAGTCGTGAAAAACCGACGAAACGTTGGGAAAAAAGATGAAATAATTTGTTTTATTTGCATCCCTAAATAAATTGACCAAAAAAGCCCACTATAACATCATTCACATAATTAAGTAATTTCCTGCAATAATATTCACTTTCCACAAATTTTCTTTATAAGAACGGTATTCGGACGAGCCAAACAAAAATGATTCCGTTCAATAGAAACTAAGTAATAATCCAGCACAATGAAAAGGGTTGCCATTCAGAAAAATAGACTACAAAAACGAAAAAAAGTTAATTAAAAAAAAAGAGGAAATAGAAATGTCAAGAGGTTGAAACATAACATGCAATCAAGCGTCTCAACAAAAATATGGTCAAAAAGAGAGAAAAATAACAAATAAAAAAAGAAAAAGGTATATAACATTTCACTATATCTTTTATTTTTTAAAAGTTGTAGCAGAATGCCTTTACAGATCTGATACTCTAACTAATTGAATCCACAAAAACAAAACAAAAATTGGTTGCAAAAGTTTTAATTTTTGAAATAAAAAAAAACTTTATCATTTCTCATTATTTCTTGCAGTTTTTGCCAGTTACCTTTTTTTAAAGTGTTATTTTTCTGCCGAACTTGCAGGGTACTGTAAGAGAACATAGATACAAACCCGCGCAAATATCTTTGGGCAAGACTATTGTAGTGAAAATAGAATAGGTTTCAAGGCATGCCTCTGCTGGTAATATAAAAAGTTCAAGAGAAGTTGTTGGAGATTAATCTTCTGATTCACTAAAAACATCCGAATAGCGCAGTTTTTGTGTTTTTTTAAAAAGTTCAAGAGAAGTTGTTGGAGATTAATCTTCTGAATCACTAAACATCCGAATAGCGCAGTTTTTGTTTTTTTTTTAATGAGGAGGGATTGGACTGGGATTGATATGAAGAAGGAGCAGATATACTTATATCAGAAAACAGAATTTCTTTGTACACTGATCATATAACTGGCTTTAAATCATCATCTTCCATAAAACTATCTGTTTCGATGATGGTAGATTTCAAAATATCTGTGCTCTTGAAACGAGGCAGTAAGGTTCGTGTCACAGCTATGTTGGTTCCGTTTTGTGATTTAAAAAAAAATTTTGATTGAAAACCCAGTATGTTTTTCAATCGTTCCCATTTATCAACTAGCACGTCTTTCCCTTCTTCAATTTACTGTTCAGAAAAAAGTATCAATTAGATGTTTTTTGATAGATTTCGTGCCAGGTTGTGAAATTCCTTGTTTCACTGCCATTAAACTTATATTTTTATAAAAAAGAACAAAATATTATATTAAATTGTGAAAAAAAATCAACCTTGAACAACAAAAATTATAGTTCAAGGCATATTTTAAAATAAAATATAATACATCACTCAATAATGGTAGTTGTCAGTAAGTTGCACCCGCGATTCTAATTTCACGATCGCGGGTGCAACCAATTTGAATCAATGTTTTTTCAAAGTTCAATTTATAATTTACTCCTGATACGACAGATTTAATTTTGTTTTTGTTTTTTTCTTACTTTTACAAAGCTTCAAAACGAAAGCACCTTATTTTTGGGAAAAAAAACAAACTTTTATATCTTTTTTATCGCGGGTGCAACAATCTAAAAAAGTAATAACAAATATTTCAATGTTTTTGGACAAACGAATAAATAACATTTGTGACCACAAGTCTTACAAGTGAATCATTACCTCAAACTGTCGGTACTATCTATTTCGTGCTTTTTTTTAACAGTCATGATAATTGCAGTTTGCACCGACCTTTCGTATGATAGTTTTGCGAAGCTTAAAAAAATGTTTTCTTTAAATTTGGTGAACAATAATTTTTTTGTTGATAAATAGACTCCTTCTACTATGCATTGTAATCAAAAAAAGTAAAAAATATTGTATTTTAAAAATGAATGCCGAAAATCGTCTCCAGTTGAATCGCCCTATTGCTATTCAATGAAAATAAAAAAATAGCGAATTAACAACAACACTTTATTTACTACCGTTATTTATTGTAATTGTATTACAAATTGTTTATTGTAATTGTGATAAAAAGAAATTTAAAAATCACCTTCATCACTTTTTGCGATATTCGATGTTTTTTCTAACTTTTCAGAGACCCCGGGTACAAAAACTTAGAAAAGCATAGTTTTTCAAGATATTGAATAAATTTAAACAATAATAATCGTCAAAATTTGAATATTTAAACAGAACATTTCAAACTTTGACTGGAAAAAGGAAAGTATTCCTGGAATGTTTTCCTTTTTCCACTCAAAAAAATTTTGTTTGCTCATTTAAAGGCATAGGTTTTATCCTTTTTATAGGCTCATTAGGTGCGCTATGTAAATATCTACATTTCTGCATTTTTAGTTCAATTTCGCAATTTTGTGGAATGTTTTCTTTTTTCTTCTCACCGATTCAATTTTAAATTTCCAACAAAAATAATTCTTATTTATCCCAATCGGTCAAGTAGGTACCTATAAGTACAATTAGCCGAAATCTTCAAAAAACATTATTTTTTGAATACAAATTGAGGTCAGAAATGTATTCTTTTGCAAAAGAAAAATATATACTAAAAAGATATGATGATTTTTTACCATTCTACCCAAATCCTGGTCTATTGCAAGCAATAGAAATGAGGCATTTACGGACAAAAACTATAGATAAATTCTTTGGTTATGACCGTTTTTGTAGAAGTTAAACAATTCAACTTCTTCAATATTCTTTGGGACTTTTACCTTATACATTGCTTATGTTTGAGTTTTTTTCTATATTTTTCAGTATCCGTTTTTTAATGAGATCCTTAAAATGTATCTTGAGATAAGAAGCTTATATTATGGTTGTGTATATAAAAGAAAAACTACTATTATACACTCATCTCAAAATGCATTTTTGGTGGAACCTTTCACCATACTTGGCATTTTTATCAGCAAGGTTATCTGGACGGATATTTCAACAGTGAATCCAAAAGAAAAGTAGGGTTGGTAAATTCGCACCTATTCGAAACAATGTGGCCATATTATATAAATGTATGATATAGAGAAACAGAAAAACATATTGTTTTGAGCTTATTAGGATTTAAGGCACTTAGGAACTGGTAGTGTGTTAGAATATGGTTCAGGACACATGACAGATTGTATTGTGACATACTCATCTGTCATCTAAAGCACTTTTAGCAATACCCGTCTATTTGCTCGTAAAAAAATGACAATCAGTTGCATAATTTAATTGTTTCTCCGTATATGTATATCGCAGGTGCCGAATTTTATGTTTTGTCTTATAACAAAAAAAAAATGATATCTGTAAAAAAGTCATATAAAAAACACCTACGGTAGGTGACAAAAATCCAGCTTTTATGAGTAAACACACAAAATTCGTATTTCTAGCGTTTTTTCGTTCTGATATAAACACTAGACATAAATGAGGAAGCAAATCCTACTAAATAGTGACATCCCTCAAAAAAAGTGAGTTTCATACTCGTACCTTGGCTACCGCATACGTACGAAAATCGGAGCATGGAACGTTCGAACGAAGAAGCGAGGCGTAGTTTGATCACATGGGCGCCCATTTCTGCGAGATAAATGACAGCAAGGTTTCGTTCAAAAATTCGTAACGTCACAATTATTCAGTGCTACGCCCCCACAAATGAAGCGACCGAGGAAGACAAAACCGCGTTCTACACTCATCTTAACTCGGTTTACAGTAGTGTTCCGAGAGCCGACATCATAGTCGTTATGGGAGACCTTAATGCCCAAGCCGGTTCAGACAATTACGGACTGGAACGCGTAATGGGAAGAAATGGCGTGGGGTCACGGAATGAAAATGGTGACTTGCTTGTCGACTTTTGTAACGCGAATCGTCTTGTGATAGGTGGGACTGTATTTAAGCATAAGACGTGCAACAAAATTACCTGGATGCATCCGGATGGTTAAACCGAAAACCAAATTGATCATATCATGATTCAGCAGCGATGGAGGAAGTCTATGTGTGATGTCCGGAGTATAAGAAATGCCGATGTAGGAAGCGACCACCATTTGGTTCTGATGAGTCTCAAACTACGAACCGCTGCCGTACAAAAACCAGCGCAGGATGCAGCAAGGAGCACAAAATTCATTACCAATGCTTTAAATGACCCCAACATATGTCGAAACTATGTCACCACCCTTAACGACAGAGCCTCGTCATTAAATGGAATCCAGAATTCAACAATTGATGAGATGTGGGGTGAAATTAAAAGTGTTTTTATGGAGGCTGGATACGAAACTGTACCAAAGCGAACGAGACGTAGAGACTCTTGGATATCCCAAGACACCTGGGATAAGATCGAACTTCGCAAATCGTTGAAAATTCAAATAAATGCCGAAGCAGATATTCAACGAAAGGCTGACTTGCGAAGAGAGTACCGCATTGCACATAAGATGGTCTACCGCTGTGTGAGACGTGACAAGAGGGTGAAGTTGGATGGACTCGCAGATAATGCGAAAAGTGCTGCCAGAAGAGGAGATATCCGGGAATTGTACCAAATAGCCAAAGATGTTATCGGGAAAAAAAGCAACACCAAACATCCTGTAATGGATGTGGATGGCACACTTTTGGTATCAATTGAGGATCAGCTTCGTAGATGGAAGGACCATTTTTGTGCCCTGCTAAATGAGGATTCAGTTGAGCAGAGTGCTGAAGTGCCCGAACTAAACGAGATGCTCAGGTCCTATAGGGGTATTGACATCGAACCCCCGTCAGAATCGGAAATCCTTACATCAATGAATCTCCTCAAAAACAACAAGGCAGCTGGACTGGACGGAATACCAGCTGAATTCCTGAAAGCCGATCCCGTAACAGCGGCTAGTATTTTACATCCGTTACAAAGCATTTGGGAAAACGAAAGCTATCCCAGGGACTAGAAGGATGGTGTGATTGTTAAGAAAGGTGACCTAAGGAATTGCAACAATTGGCGTGGTATCACCGTGTCCGTTTTCCCAAAACTAATGGCAACCATCATTCTCGAGCCAATAAAGGATAGAATCGAGACTACACTCAAGAGGCATCAAGCTGGCTTCCGCAGTGGTCGATCGTGTGTCGACCATATCAACACCCTGCGTATCGTCCTCGAGCAGTCGATGGAATTTCAATCACCGCTTTACCTCATGTTCGTGGATTTTGAGAAGGTCTTTGATCGAGTTAACCGAGAATGTATATGGTGATCGTTGCTTGGTAGAGGAATTCCACCAAAAATTGTTGCCATTATTAAAGAGTCCTACAACAACGCAAGGTGTTTTGTTTTGCACAATGGGCAGCTATCCGACTCCTTCGTAGTGCAACAGGGTGTGAGACAAGGGGATGTTCTATCGCCAATTCTCTTCCTGCTGGCGATGGACGACGTATTGACGGCCAGTGTTGGTACAGCTGAGCGACAGGGCATTCAATGGAGACCGTTCGAAAGGCTCAGTCATTTAGACTATGCCGATGACATATGTCTACTGGCAAATAACATCAGTGGGCTGAACGGGATGTGCCAAACACTGCAAGTGAAGGGAGAGTCGAGTGGTCTAAGAATTAACAGCAAAAAGACAAAAATAATGCTCACAGGCCGCTCCACACAGCAACGTATTATTTTACAGGAGACGCCAGTTGAAGTAGTGGAACAATTTAACTACCTTGGCAGTATTGTTTCTGCAAACGGTGGTACGGATTTGGACGTTTAAAGTAGAATAAATAAAGCTCGTGCTGCCTTCGGTACTCTGTCCCCAATTTGGAAATCCAGTCAAATCTCCTTACGCACTTAGTTGAGATTCTTCGAATCCAATGTCAAATCCGTGCTGTTATATGCTTGTGAAACCTGGAAAGTCACGTCTACCATTTCGAAGAAATTGCAGGCTTTTGTGAATCGCTGTCTTCGCCACATCCTAAAGATTCGCTGGCCACAAATAATATCAAATGAGGAATTGTGGCGCAGGACAAGTTAAGAGCGGCTGGACGTCGACATAAGAAAGCGTAAATGGCGTTGGATTGGTCACACACTGAGGAAACCAAACGATGAAATTGCAAAGCAGTCCTTTGAATGGAATCCTCAGGGTGCACGGCGGGTTGGAAGACCAAGAACAACATGGAAATCAACTGTCTTAGCGGAAGCAGAATCCCAGAGAAAGACGTGGCCACAGCTTAAGTACCTTGCAGCAGACCGTGAAGGATGGAGACGTTTTGTTGACGCCCTATGCCCCAGCCGGGGTTACAGGACACGATGATGATGACCTCAAAGTAATTTTAGAAAAAAGAAAGTTGCACCAATTGGAATCATGATTTTGAAGAATTGTATGAGTTTTTAAATGAATTTAATCTTGAAAACATTTTGATTTTGGGCGATCTGAACGCTCGTATAAGTAATTTTCAAAACCCAGCTTCACTGGTAGAACATTTTGTATATAGCTTTAGTGAGATAAGGAGCTCATTGGATAGTACATTGAACAGTTGTGGTAGACGTCTTATTAATTTATTTGAAGATTTTGGACTTTTTGTCTTGAATGGAGTAACTAAGAGTGATTTGAGGGGTGAATTCACTTTCGTTTCCACCTTAGGTTGCTCGTTAATAGATTACTGCGTTGCTAATGGTGAATGGCTAATGTCATTAAAGACTTTACAGTGCAATCTGCAAATTATTCGGCACACATGCCAACCATAACAACGTGTCAATTTCAGAATCTACAACCAGTGGCACAAAATGATACTGTTGACAAATTAAAATGGAGGGTAAAGGCTATAGATTTGTACAAATCAAGATTAGATTCGGCGGCAAACCTTTCTGACCTTGAAAATCTTTCTTGTGAGCAAATGGCAGAAAAATTACTGCAAATCGTTAAACAATCTGCAGTTTCCAATAACGCTAGGAGTATTAACTTCAAAAGTAGATGGTATGATTGGGAGTGTCAACAACTAAGAAAAAAATCTTTTCATTTCTTGAATCTTTTTAGAAAAACAAATTCCAATTTCTTCAAAACTCTTTATCTAACTACAAATAAGGAATTTAAGCACGTTTGTAAAACCAAGCAAAAAGAGTACTTAGACAACGTTGGTAAAAGTTTGATAGAATGTAAGGACTCTAGTTCATTCTGGTCCAAAGTAAGAATGTTGGGAGGCTGCAAAGCCTGCTCGTCACCATCTATGAATGTTGATTCTCTGGCAGCATATTTTAAACAGCTTCTTAGTCCTGCGTCTACACTCTCTTCCTTTCATTATGCCCAGCCTGAAATCTACATAGCCCAACTAGACGATCCAATTTCAATGTCAGAGCTGCAAGAAACTCTGAAAAGAATGAAAAATAATAAGGCCTCAGGAGTCGATGGAGTTCCAATTGAATTTTTCAAATACTCCACGCCAGCATATTTAAACGTTCTTTTATTTTTTTTAAACAAAGTATTGAATGAGGAGATAATCCCTCAATCGTTTTTGAAGTCCTTAATCTGTGCAATCTATAAAAAAGGTGACTGCAACCTCGCAGAAAATTATAGAGGAATTTCCATACAGCCTGTTTTAAGAAAAATTTTTACGAATATACTATACCATAGATTGATGCAGTGGGTAGATACGAATAAACTCCTTAGTATTTTTCAAGCTGGCTTTCGGTCAGGTTTTTCGACTGTTGATCAGATATTTGCCCTCACGAACATTGCTAAGCGGTACACTGACAACAAAAAAAAGCTTTTTGCATTTTTTGTTGATTTTAAGGCTGCGTTTGACACCATTAACAGAAATGCTTTGATCTATAAACTATCAGCGCTTGGTTTATCATCTAAATTTCTTAGGTTATATAAACAGCTTGTTACCAAAACGTGTTCTTCTGTGTGGAACGGCACAATCAAGTCCGAGTTTTTCAACACGGAAACGGGGGTGCCCCAAGGGTGTGTTCTGAGCCCAATTTTGTTTGCTCTCTTTATCGACGATATTTCTAGAATATTGCCAGGTGGCGCTAAGATAGGAGATCTGAATGTTAGCGTTCTGCTGTACGCCGATGATCTCGTTTTACTAACAGATAACTCCTCAACACTTCAACTGCAAATTAATCGACTTAAAGAGTATTGCAACTTATGGGATCTAAAAATAAATGTTTCTAAGTCCAAAATAATGGTTTTCGAGTCCAGTAATAGGAGAAGACTGCCTTCAGAAAATTGGTTTTTAGGGCCAGAGCCCATCGAAATAGTTAAATATTATAAATATCTTGGTGTTTTAATATCAAATACTCTAGATTTACGTCCTCACATTAGAGAAAAATGCTCAGTCGCTAAAACAGCAATTAACCTCATGTGGAGCAACTTTTTCTCTAACCAACAAGTTGACACCTCCTCTAAATTCAGGGTACTAGATGCTACAATAAACACCTGCCTTTGCTATGCGAATCAAGTTTTTGGTTATCAATTTATTGAAGAATTCGAAGTTGTTCAACGTTTATTTTTCAAACGAATTTTTAGACTGCCAATGACAACACCTACTTATGCTTTGCATGTGGAATCAGGAGTCCCACAAATATATTTAAAAAACCTAAAGGCCAACGCAGATTATATTATTAGAGTAATGCAAAGGTCTACGGACAATTTGCAACGACTTATAATGAAATATGCGCTTCAATATAGACTCACACCATTTAAGGAATGGAAAGATATTGCAACCATCCACGGGTTAGATTTGGATCTGTCCCTTGAGTCAATTAGTAACTGGCGAAATGAATTCTACAATTGTATCGCAAAAGTGGATGAATCTTTCTATCTTCAATGCATCCATAGTGCCCAGATGTCATCAAGTCGATTATTATATAGGGAATTAAACCACAACTTGGGAGCTGGCAACTATTTTAGTAATGTGTTTTCACCTTATCAAATCGGTCTTATATTCAAGGCGAGAGTTGAAATATTAAATCTGAACTATATACCATACAGAGATGATATTTCAACTATTTGTAGTCTCTGTAATAGAAACGAAAATGAAGATATTTACCACTTTTTAGCTGTATGTCCTATTCTGCAAGAATTGCGTAGACTGTACTTCTCAAAGAGTTCTTTATCTCGTAATGAAGCAAAAGATATTTTGAATGGTAAATGTGGTTGGAAAATCCTTTTTAGCTACTGCGATCATGCCTTGAAATATAGGAATAGTTTTGTAATATAAACAAATAGTCACATTCATTATTTTGCTTTATATAAATTAAAATAATTTTCAATGTATTAGCAAACAGTAAGTTAAATTAAACAAACCAAAAAATTTTGTTTTTTTTTTTTTTAATAAAATCGTATGCTTTAGTTTCAACTGAGTAATTTTGTATCCGCAATTAAACCATATACTTTTTTCATTTTATTTTTATTTTTTAATGTAAGAATATACGTCAATTATTTCGACAGACGGCATTTAATGCCATTGTTCTATTTTCTTTTATAATCTTCTTGTTATATTATCTTATATTTTTCAAATAAAGAATGTTTAATAATAATAATAATAATAAAAAGAAAGTTAGACATTAAGAAAACAAATTTTGTTAACCTTTTCGAACTCTGACTAAAGATGAATTTTCGACAGGCACGTTATCACCCAAAACATATTTTACTGAGTTATAACTTAAAAGTCCATTTCACCTGATAAATTAGGCAATGAAAGCGTTATCACATTGCCAAACCAAAAGTTGTGGATTTTTTTGCAATGAATAAGATTTAAGTCAAAAAATAATGAAAAAATAGAATTTTTGTTCTTGTATATAAATGGGCATAACTTTAGAGCTAATGCGTAGATTTTTTCCGGAAATGTCTCATTTTGCTTGGTTAAGTATCTTATTACTGTAAGAATTAAAAACAAATTATTTCAATATTTTTTGTGGCTGAAATAAAAGATTTGGTGTTCTTATTTTCGTTCAAAAATAAAAATTTTTCGGATATTTTGGCCCATATCATTCCAACTACTCAACCTATCATACAAAAAGAGAAGAGACGTTGGTCAACAATTTAATAATGTTCAACTGAATCCATTTTAAGCCAGAGCGTGCATTCCTTATTAAATATATGGCTTTAATAGTAAGGTACCTTCGGAAATATTTAACACAATATTCAAAAATTCATATCTCGAAAACCTATCCATAATAATTTTTTTTATATGATTTTCGAGTTCAGAAGGTCAAAATTTATAAGCAAAAAATAGTGGCATCAAATGTACATTTTAGCTGTAAACTAGTGTTATCAGTAATCGTAATTTAAAATCTTATCAAAATGTTAAGTTTGAACAGTTTTACGAATGTGAAAATGCCTTGAGCCTCTACTTTCTTTTGTCTAAACAAGTTTTGAGCCAATTGTTGCTCCAAAAAAGGTTGCACGCAATTTTTAAAAAAATTTATAAATCTTGAGTTTTTTGATTTCTTTGGTTGGCTTTTGTTACTTTTTCTTATAATTTTTTTTAGACCATCTATTTCGAAAGAAAGTTTAATTTTGTACAAAAAATTTAAATAGTTAAATTTTCATATTCGGCTAAGTTTCCGAGTTATACCAAAAATATTGAAGAGTGTGACCATTCTCTCAGAATTGCATGGGTGAATTTATTAGCATTTTCGGGTTTTAAGCATGCTTATGGACCAAGCCAACATATTCAATAATAAAAACCCAGTAGCCTTTTAGTTTTATGAGAAAGTTGGATTATTTATTTTTTAATATTCTGAAATATTTATGTCCTAGCAGCTACCAGCATCAGTTTTCAGCATTTTACTTGTTATTACAATGATAGAGAAGATGAAATAAGTGGGTCTAATAATATTGTTTGTCTGTCAGTCCGTTGAGGTAGGTACAGCTAAAATGGCTGAATCGACTTTCTTCAAACACGTTTTATTTCATTTTTTAATCTTTTTTTAGTAGTTTTACATCATCGTATTCAAAAAGAGTCAAATACAATTATTCAGGAAGAAGTGTGCCTTCTTTCTCTGCTAATTGTTATTGTTTCTAAAATTCCTGACCGTGAGTTGGCGGGAAGACGCTTCAATTTATAAAACATTCTCGTAGTCTATAATCTGATTAATGTTGTTGAGTAACTAACTAAGATAGATATGTACAGTAAAAATACTTTTAAGAAAAAAAAAAACAGTTAAATCTATTGTTTTTAATTTCCTGCATTAAATTAAAATCACATACATGGCTTTAATTTAAAAAACCATTCAACTAATGGCTTACAATAAATTACAGTACTATCTGCTTTGTCACCAAAAGTTCAATTAAAATCCTCACTTAGTGCCTTTTTTCTAAATATTCTCAAACAAAAACCATTAAGCAGTAATTAATATTGAGCATAGCGAGCAACAATTTACCTTGGCTATAAGATAAATTAGAAATAAACTCGTTTTTCTTCTCCATTTCGACTTTTTAACTCTTTCACACTTCTAAGCCCAGAAGCAGGGTCCTTTATTACCCCCAAAAAAAAGAAATTATAGGTTAGGTATATTTATCTTCACTTTATTTCGCACTTCAACACCATCAACCCTTAAAAAAAAAATACAGGTACAAAATTGTCCCCTAGGGGGCGTTTATACCACCATATAAGTGGATATCGATTGCAGGGAAGAAAAAAAGATATAAAAATATTTCATTGCATTACCCTTAAAAGGACTTCAGACCTGACGTCTTACCTAAGGCATCGCGCTATAATATTAAAATTAAGATTCTCAATGCGGGCCCGAGGAATCGTAAAAAATGTCAAACCATGATGACGACAACGACGAGGTTCAGCCCAAGATGAAGACGAGGAAGCAGAGGCATTACATACAATTGATTCACCTAACAATGTGACTCGTTTGGAAGACTATCAATAGATTATGTCCTTTCATGGGGAAAATTCGTTTATCTCAATTGTCCAGGGACTCCTATTGGGGGTGGTGAACTCAAAAGACGTGTTGGGCTAAAATATCTAAACTCTTTAGCATACATGTTCAAACAGTATTCGAAGATGTTATGTTAGAAGTAAGGGGAAGAGAAGAAGGAGTCTAAGAGAGAATGTTTGCTGCCAAGTCAAACGGAAAACGTAAGGGGCCATTGAGTTTACATATACAAAATATTTTCTAGATTAAAGATATGATCGTAGAGAATGTGGTTTACCAATTTATGTGTTTATAAATGGGACTTAATATTTTAACGAGGTTGTGAGAAAGAGATAAGATTTATTCGATATGGTTCGAGGAATGTATAAGGAAAGGATATTTAGATTAGAAGCTAAGGAAATCAAAGTAATTAACTATTATTGAAGGTGAACCGTTCGAACCTGGTCTTATAAGCTTTGCCATTCAAAGGATAATGAGATCGAATGATTTTCTTTTATACGTTAAACGAAATAGATTGGTATTATTTTGATCGATTTAGGTAGGTATTTCGATTTATTTGAGTTATTCAATGCAATATACCTATTCACTATTAATATACCTTAGTCACTTATCGTGACATTACTTTGAAAACCTGTTAATTGAAAATGGGAATGATTTCTGAAGACACAACCGATTTAAAAATTAATAAAAAAACCTTTGGAACTCAGAGACAGAGGCAAAAAGACCATCTTATATCATGTGGCTTTGATACTATTGAGCTAAGTTATTATTCTAAAATACATTGACTAAAATGGATACGATATGTAGCAGGTTTTGTGTTAACTAAAGGCGCTCACACGTCATAACACTTTATCATTGCGTGAATATGATTTGTCATTGGTCAATTTTCTAAATAGTTTTTGATTTCAATAATATTATACGATTTAGTTTAAGTTACGCGGAGAAAATTGAAAAATCACCAATTGCAAAAGTTCAGTTGCAATTTCCAACACATGTTTTAATTCTAAATAAAGGTGTTTTTATAACTGATTAAAACAAAAACTGGTAATTTAACATTCAGAACATAGCAAACTACAAAATTTGGCTCATCAAAATTTGCCATTAAAATTCATGATTCAAATACAATTTGTTCGGCGTAGTTTATTCTCCAAAAGAATGATTGCATTATAGCATCAACTAAAAAACGATTTGCGATCACTTGTTTGTGATTTACATTGCACAATCACTGATTAGTAAGCCACCAAATATTTATTTTAGCAAATCCTGGTTTTTTTTCGCAAACCATTAAAATAGTTGCAAACCACAATATATATTATTTCCCAATCGAGCGACGACTTTCTTGTCGCATTTTACCTCTACATCAAATAAAGCACCACAACATGGTGGACACGAGTGTTCTGTATTGCGAATTGGCCTAGTCGATGCGTGCTCGCTCAGTAACTGGAGGGCTGCGAGTTCAAATCCAAGTAGAGGCAAAGCAAAGTATTTGTATCGCTGATAATAATCAAACAGAGGCTATATAATCAATTTTAACATGAAACCGAGTAAAAGGGAGAAAACCTGTGGTTTCTAAAATATTCGACATAATAGCCCAGGAAAAATGTACAAATAAATTGCCAATCTGCGGAAAAATTCCATGTGAAGATTTTTGAATCCAATTATCTTTATTTGTGCCTAAGGAATACGCATGCGAAAGTCTACAAACGAAACTGGCTTGCGTTAAAAGTTATTCAAGGTTAAATGTCAAAAATACCAGTTTTCCACGTATAACTTTGAAACGGTACATGGTATTAAAAAGTAATGCAGACAAAACTTGTAGACTATGTGATTATCTACAAGAAATGTTAAAACACTTTTTTTTCTCTGACAGATGGTTAAGAAGATATCGGCGTTTCAAAAAACGTAAATTGACGAAAATATCCCTTTTTGGCGTATAACTCAGAAATGGTGAATGTTATTGAAAACATTTATAGGCAAAGTTTGTATACTATGTTACCCTCTATTAAAAAAAAAAAATTTCTAAGAGTAATAATTTTAAAGATATAATTATTTGAAAAATTTCGTCAAAAACCTGAAATTCCAAACTTTTGCTTTTAAATCTTAAATAACGAAATTTTCATAAAATAATTTATGTTCAGCTTATAGACTATAATGTAATCTACAAAAAATATTAACACACTTTTTTCCACACCAGTGACCAGTAACAAGATATTGCTACTTCAAAAAGGTTAAGTATTGAAAATAAGGATTTTTCGCTTACCACTCTTAAACGGTATATGTTAGAAATTTTATTTTTACACAGTTTGTAGGTTATTTACCCTTCTACAAGAAAATGAAAAAAATAATTTTTTTTTTGCGGTTATTTAAAAGATATAATATTTTATATAAAATGCACAAAAGTCAAAAATAACGGTATTTTGCGGTTTTCTCTTAAATGGTGAAGTTTTTGAAAAATAATTTATACTTTTTGTATATACAATAATATTCTCTATAAGAACTCATATGAAGACTTTTTCGATATAAGGCCCCAATAAAAAGATATTGAGACTTCAAAGAGTATCAATTTTCGAAAATGCTGGTTTTTCCGGCCCAAAATGATTCGCCCAGCGACTTAAAATAATAGATAATAGGGTTTTTTAGAGAGACATAGTACAAACATTTTTTCATACTGAGGGGGGGTCTATCTCCCCCCAATTAACCGGGAGGAGCAATTTTCTGAAAATGGTACTTAAATTTAAAAAAAAATTAAAACAAATGGCAACACTTAAAATAAAGTACTATATTTTTTTGAGATTTTCAAGTTTGTTCTTTAATTACTTTTTCAAAATAAGTTATTCCTGCCAATAGTTTTTCGAAAAAAATACCTTCAAACCCAACATTAAAAAAAACTGAAAAAAATTATACAGGTAGGTACTGTTCTTTTTTCAAAATATGAAATCAGGAATAAATTATGTTAGTTTCTATTATATACTTTTCCTGTAATTTTTAAATGAACACTGAAAACCAGTGCCGAGATTCAGCTAATTCGAAACCGTAGAGAGTGAGTGAGATCAGTCACTTTTCGTCGACAATCGATTCAGTTAGCAAAAGTGAGTTAGTGAGCGAGTGAAATGAAATGTCAGATTACTCGCCAGATATTTCCGCAGTGACTTGGTGTATATGTTGGTAAATTTCCAGTTTTGGATAGGTATGTGTGCTTTTCTCAAGAATTCCTATTCATCGGATAGGAAATGAAATAAAAAAACAACAATGTAGATAAAAACAACTACCCTTTTATTGATTGAAAAATCTTATTTTATTATCATATGTACATATGTATGTATAATAGGTAGAATTATATTTCTCAAGGGTGAAAACTCACATTCAACTTTAATTACGACAAAAAAAATAATTGATACAACAAATACTCCATTATTAATATTTCAATGTTTACATTGTTGTATTTTTTATTTCATTTCACGTTCATTAGTGGTGATGTGAAACAGAATATCAAACGTACGAGTGTGAGAAGGAGGTTGAATTTTGCTCTATTATATTTATTCTTTGTCTCATGTTCGAAACTAATTTCGAACTTACTCATTTCACTTAAATAGCTGAATCACTTTTGCGAGTGAAGTGAGATGAGTCGGCGAGTAAGGCGAGTCATCTCATCTCACTCGCTGAAATAGCTGAATCTCGGCACAGATGGTTTTATGCCATCTAGTTTTCGAGAAATTTGTAAACTAATAAAACTATTTTTTTATTATATGTTTTTTTGTAGTAGGTATATCTAGGAAAAATGCATTATTATACACTACTCAACAATATTAAAGGAACAAATTTTTTTTCAATTTTTGTTAGCGTTTTTTGAAGAGCTGTATCTTTGTGACGAGTGGTCGTATTGAGTTGAAATAAAAAGCATTTTACAACTTTATGTTTTTGTTTCGAGATTTGTTTGCAAACAAATTTTTTTGAAGTACCGTTATTGCGTTATTGCAAAAAATGAGACGAGACAACTAAATTATTTTTTTTTTATTTTTTTTGAATGACCTCATTTCTATGGATAATTTTTTTTGAGTCAATTAAATGTCATGATCAGATACCTTGTTTATTCAGCTTCAATTCAGTTTTTTTGTTGTTGTCGTACAATTTTTTTTGACATGGTTTATCTGACTTTGAATGAAAAAAGATACTTTTAGCCTTGATTACCAATATCTCAGCAAATAATGACGTTATAAAAATTTCAAAGACAGTTTTGGAAATTTGAAAAAGCGTTTTACAAGATTTTTTTTATGATTTTGTAGAAATTATTTTTTTTTACCGTTCACCGTTAGTTTAAAAAAGTACTAAAAACTGACGTTTTGTGGTCTTTTCGTAAATCTTTTTTTTTTCGTTGCAAATATTGATTGCATGGCTTGCGTTGGTATGAAAATTTATAGACTTTTAAATCATCAATATTCTTGTAAATTTTCAAATTGATTCATCGAACGGTTTTTCCTCACCAAAACTTCAAAGTCTTACAAACCAGGTAAAGGAACAAATTGTGTTATTCCTAAACAGTGCGTAGTCGTCATCAAAATGACAAGAAAACTGTAATTCCAGTGGATTTTTTTCACAGTTTTGCATTAGTTAGATATTTTTTTGAATTAAAATGAAATAAAAAGTACATTTTTCCAAAAAAAAAAAATAATTTCAAAAATTTTTCAAACAAAAAAACTTGATTTTTTTTTAATTTTTTTTTGGAAAAATGTACTTTTTATTTCATTTCAATTCAAAAAAATATCTAACTAATGCAAAACTGTGAAAAAAATCCACTGGAATTACAGTTTTCTTGTCATTTTGATGACGACTACGCACTGTTTAGGAATAACACAATTTGTTCCTTTACCTGGTTTGTAAGACTTTGAAGTTTTGGTGAGGAAAAACCGTTCGATGAATCAATTTGAAAATTTACAAGAATATTGATGATTTAAAAGTCTATGAATTGCATACCAACGCAAGCCATGCAATCAATATTTGCAACGAAAAAAAAAGATTTACGAAAAGACCACAAAACGTCAGTTTTTAGTACTTTTTTTAAACTAACGGTGAACGGTAAAAAAAAATAATTTCTACAAAATCATAAAAAAATCTTGTAAAACGCTTTTTCAAATTTCCAAAACTGTCTTTGAAATTTTTATAACGTCATTATTTGCTGAGATATTGGTAATCAAGGCTAAAAGTATCTTTTTTCATTCAAAGTCAGATAAACCATGTCAAAAAAAATTGTACGACAACAACAAAAAAACTGAATTGAAGCTGAATAAACAAGGTATCTGATCATGATATTTAATTGACTCAAAAAAAATTATCCATAGAAATGAGGACATTCAAAAAAAATAAAAAAAAAATAATTTAGTTGTCTCGTCTCATTTTTTGCAATAACGCAATAACGGTACTTCAAAAAAATTTGTTTGCAAACAAATCTCGAAACAAAAAACATAAAGCTGTAAATTGCTTTTTATTTCAACTCAATACGACCACTCGTCACAAAGATACAGCTCTTCAAAAAACGCTAACAAAAATTGAAAACAAAATTTGTTCCTTTAATATTGTTGAGTAGTGTAATTATAAATAAATTGGGTGGCGCAACAGCTCGTAGAGAATCAAGGCCTAGTAACTTACAACTCACAACCATTCCTGTGTGCGTGTTATTGGCAGGAATGGAGAGGACCTACAGTTTTTTGCCGAGTCCGAACGGCTAAATGAGAAGCACTTTTTCATGACAAGTATACTCTTGGAGGATTTGTCAGTTCCTCGCAAGAGGCAGTACCTCGTATAAAACATTTTTGTTTTTAGGTGGCACGGCTGGGAATCGAACCCACGCCTTCGGCATGACAGTCCTACGCACTAACCATCACACCACGAGGTACTACAGGAAAAATGCATTACCACTTCGGGAAAATTCCAAGTTAAAATTTTTAAGTACAATTATCTTTAAATTACTATAAAGAATACTCGTGCAAAAGTCTACACACGAATCTGGCTTGCGCTAAAAGTTATTCAAGGTCAAACGCCAGCAGAATCTTCTTTTAGAGCATAACCTTTTTTTTTTGGATAGTATCAAGGAAAAAATTCATTTCCACTTGAGGAAAATTCCAAGTTAAATTTCTTAAACGCAATTATCTTTAAATTGCCATAATGAATACTCGTGCAAAAGTCTACACACGAATCTGGCTTGCGCTAAAAGTTATTCAAGGTCAAACGCCAGCAGAATCTTCTTTTAGAGCATAACCTTTTTTTTTTTGGATAGTATCAAGGAAAAAATTCATTTCAAAGCTCAAAAATGACTGCAATAACTCATAAAAAAATATTGGAAAGAGGTTTTCCCTAATTTTTGGATATTTTTGAACCCATAAACGCGACTTTCCAGCAGGACAAACCCCCCATCCACATTGCATGCATAGTGAAAGACTTTTAAGAGGAGCAAAATATCGAAGTGCTTCAATGAAAACCGTACTCAGCCTACCAAAACCTAATTGAAAATTTGTATGGATGTTTTTTTACAAATAGTTGATGATCCTAGCTATCAGTTTAGAGCCAAAAAATTCAAAATTTCAGCCATGAAATTTGGCTGGATCGAAATTTAGCTGGATTACATAGAGAAGCTTTGCGATGCCATGCCGGTTAAAATGTTTGAAGTTTTAAATAAAAAAAGTGGCACTACCCACTACTAGAATAGTCCAATAAAATACTTTTCAAAAAAAAAACTTGTTTTGCTTCCTTCCATTAACTTTTACAACCAGTTTCAATACGTGTGTCTATTCAGTTGACGCAAAAAAAACGGCATTTTTCGATGTGAAAAGCTTTGCAAGAGAGCCGCAGACAAAATAACGGTGCTTTTTGAAATATTCTTTCTGATTTATGTTCCCAACATTATCAACAAACAATAAGCATCATCAAATGATACATTGGTGCGCAATGTTTGGAAAAATTTACAAAGTTTCTTTGAAAATGTGTGTGTCTATTCAGTTGAAGCGGAGTGTATATAAATATAACAAAATTCAAATGGATTATACTTACAACTGAACTGTTTTAAATAAGAATTTATACACATTTATACATTTTAAAAACACTGATACAAACAAATCCACAAACAAATAAGAATTATTTGTATAAATTCTTATTTATAACAGTTGTAAGTATAATCCATTTGAATTTTGTTATATGTTATATATGTATATAATTTTAAACTATAATTTTAATTATGAATAGGTCTGAAAAAGGGTGTAATCACACCCGAAACGTAACAAAACATAAAATAAATAAACAATACAAAATTGACCTTGAGCCCACTAAAGGACAATCATTACTTATTTACTTTATTCAAAACGTCCACTTATTTATTTCACAAAATAAAACACTTTACTTTTCTTACTACAAACAAAACGATTTATTATTCACCACTGAAATTAATTCACAAACTTTACTGCCCTATCAATAAAAATTGCTCAGATATCTTTTAATTCACAAATTAACTAAAGCGTCAATCAGAAGTTAGTTCACGAATTAAAATTTCATATCAATAAAAATATAAACTGCTAATCCACGTTAAGTTCAAAAACTTAACGAAAATCTACTACAATCAAAACTGCACATACACTTTCTCACTTAATGTGAACTTTCGCACATACACTCTCTCATTTGAGGCTGTAGATAGCATGTGTGTCACAAGCATCGTTTCCTTTTATCTCTAGTTTTTGGCAACAATGACAGAAGTATTTTTAACTTAATTACTCGTTTAATGTACCTACCTTGGTGAGTTAGTTTAATGCCATGAATTTTGATTTATTGATATGATTTGACACTTAACTCACTGATCAAAGATAATTTGTGTTTCATTTGCGTTTATGAATACCGGTGATATTGTTTTACACAAGGCAGCAGGATGTGAGACAGAGAGATATTCTATCGCTAATTCTCTTTCTACTATAGACGAAGACGATGCTTTGACGGCCAGCGTTGGAAAGGTGGAGAGACAGGGCACTCAATGGAGACCGCTTGAAAGGCTAAGACATTTAGACCGATGCTCCTGGTAAATAATATCAGTGGGCTGAACGGGATGTGTCAATCGCAAAAAACAGAATCCCAAAGAAAGGCTTGGCGACGGTAAAAATATCTAGCGGCAGACCGTCAAGGATGGAAACGATTTGTTTGCTCCCTATGCTCTTACCGGGGTTTCAAGACATGATGATGATGATGACGTCCATAAGTACCTACCTTACTTAATGTAATTGGTATCTACATCGTTCTGTTGAACAAAAATTCCTATTTTTCGTCTTAATCAATACACACAATACAATGTACATTATGTATGAATGTAAAATATTCTTATTGAAAAATAGTAATAGTAAGAAATAATATCCTTGGGTTTGTTCCCTTTCTTGTTTCTTGGTGAAACATAAAGGGTTTAGTTAATTATAATTTAAAAACTTGAATGTTTTTCAGAACACCCTTTTCCCAAAACTTGGATAATACCACTAAATGATACCCAAGAGAATAATAATTTATAAAGTTATGTATTAAGATTCTGACTTCTAATAGAAATATGAATTATCCTGTTTTGAATTTGAATTAACAATTGGGAATTCAATGTGTTTCATAACATGTTGCTTCCTTTTTGGGATGAGATTTTTTAATGGAATTGAACAAAACCAAAGTTTAAAAATAATCTACATAAACGAATATAAAAATGCAGTTTGGTCAACTTTAGAAAGTATTCCTCTTTATCTCAAGTTAACCATACACATAAGCAAATCCTGGTTTGCCTTGAAGTTTTCCTTCTGTTTTTCTTTCTGGTTTTAAATTCAATTGCATCCCTAAAAATCAACACTTTTTAGGATGCATATCTCCAATTGAAGTTGAACGTAAACAGCAGCCACATTGCCTTGATGTTAAATAAAATCTTGTGATTCTGCGGTTGACTATAAACTTGAAACTTTTCGAATGATGTAGAGATTCGTATCCTCGTTCGTAAAACAGAAGTGCAAATGGAGAATACCCCCCTTTGAATAGCTATTTCAGCGGTAACATGGTCGCTATGTGCATATAAATTTTTTTTGTTGGTATTTCGACTTTATTTGTTTCTTTTTTTTTTGGTTGGCGAGAATATAAAATTCGTGCAAAAGTCCAGTGGAAATTCAAGTTATTTTCGGACAAGGTAAGAGAAGTTGAATATGTATTTGTATAGGTACGAACCAGAATCCGTTTTTTTTTTCTCTTAGATATGCATATATTATTTTCCCAGCAAATAAGATAAAGAATTTAATTTTTTAAGTCCACGAAAACATTTTATTCAAAAATTTCTTCAACTTATGTTTACGCAAGTACCTATTTAAAAATAAAAAGTTAAGTAGTTAGGAAATATTAGCAAGTTGAAGAGGTACATAACATAGCCCTGTTTTTTGGGATTGTATATCTCTGAGCAATTCCCAACACATCCGCAGTAGTCTATTCTTTTTAATTGAATTGAATGACATGCCTGATGAACAGCTGTCACAACGCAAAATTTAATTTTATGAAAGTTAAAATAAGATATAAACTTATTATTATTAACCTTAACTAACTTAAGTTCAAGTAAAATGAGAAATATAGCTAAATGATGCATCCAATGGAAAACGGCTTAGTCCAATTTTTTACAAAACTTAACTAATGATGACATCTTGTGGACTTTTATGAGTGCTATCTGACTCTGATTTTTTCCAAAAAGTACTTTGAAAACTATATAGCACATTTTCTAAAATATTTTATTTCAAAAGGTTTTGTTTTTTTTTCCAAAAATAAAAAAAAAAGATGTATTCAAAAAAGAAAATCTTGGGCTTAGACATGTCATCTAAATAATTTAATTAAAAAATATCCGATATTCTTAATACTTCCGGTCGAAATCCTGTCAAAAAAAATTGAATTTCAAAACCGGTCCAATGTGAAAATTATTTTATTTTCAAACTAATATCTTGAAAATTTTAACATTTCGTTTAAAAAGCAAACAAATATTTCCAATTATCATGTCTAGTTCTTTCCCTGCAGTTAAAGTTATGAAAGACCCTCACTACGTCATGACGATGAGTATTGGTATATGGCTGAGATTTTCAATCCTACCAACATCTGATAACGACACACCAAAACTCTGTTCAATCGATTTCGATTTAACTTTTATCGACAGGGATCCTGCTGCCGATGTTGTTTTTGTAATTCATATAAAATTCCACTGTACTACGAGATAGCTTTTTAAAAAAAACACGCCTATTGTCAAATCACTAACTTTTCAACTGGCTTTAAAAAAAAGCAAGCCAGTCGACGAGCGGGTTGGAAAAGTTGTATTAGTAACTCGCTAGCGATTACTCGCTCGTGTTATTATTTTATTTTACAAACAAACAACAAATATTAAAACTTATAGCCTTGAATAAATGAAATGCTTGATAGGGTCACACGTACTTGATCTTATAGATAAAGTTGATTGGAAATTAAAAAAATTAAAAATATTCAGGAAATAAAAAAAAAATAAAATTATTTTTAAAGTATTTGAAAATTTACAACATTGGTATTAGAATCACATTTTGGAGTCAACATGCAATCGAACATTATTAATATATTTGATGTTTAACGTTATTTTATATACGTTTTGTGATATTTTATATTTATGAGATGTAACCTTTTAGCCTATTGAATAGAACTTTTAAAAAGGAAGAATTACGTGCAAGGGTTTTTATTATTGAATATGTTTGTTTGGCCCATAAGCATACTTAAAACCGAAAATGCTACTAAATTCACCCATGCGTTTCTGAGAGAATGGTCACACTGGCCACTTTTCAGTATTTTTGGTATAACTCTAAAACTAAGTCGAATTTGTCAATTTTACATATAATACGTTCTGTTCAAAATTAAATTTTCTCTCGAAATGGATAGTTTGAAAAATTTCTTTAAAAAAATCAAACAGGAAAAGTAAACAAAAACCAACACACAAAAAATCGAAAAATCAATGATTTTTAAATATGTTTCTAAATTGCGCATAACTTTTTTCGGAACAAAGATACACTCAATACATGCATGAACAAACACAAAGTAAACTGGAGTCTTAAGGCCTTAATATGATAAGTTAAAAAAACCATATTATTTTAAAATTGACAGGGATATAGCCATTCAAACTTTACCATTTCTTATGATTTTTCGTAGTTTTTGCCCGAAAGCCTATTTTTCACTTTATGACAAATTTAACGGTCCTAGCACTTAGTACCAAATCTTATGTTAATCGGACCAGCCGTTCGGTCTGTAGGTCATTTATTTAATTTGGCATTTAAAAACAGCCAAACAACGAAATTGTGAACTTACATCCTTTTTATAAATTCTCTATAGTTCTAATGTCATATTACAGTAGACGCTCGATTTAGTGAATCTCGAAATAGTGAACTATCCCCAATAGTGAACACACAAAATTTTATATGAAAACGTTTTTCTTATAAAAATGTCGCGCAAGCATTTTTAATAGCTTGAGAGCTCTGAGGAATTGTTCCTGTTTTTCGTTTAAGGCTGAGTGAAATCCTTGATTTATGCTCATTTAAAATAAAATAAAATCATTCACATCGAACGAAATATGCATTTTGGATCAAATTCATCTTTAGCTTTCTTAGAAAACTCCCCATCGAAAAAGTGAACAGTCTCGAACAGTGAACAGGCCTGGTTTTTATTACTTCACTATATCGAGCGTCTACTATATATCAAAATTTTGATTTCGAACATTTTTACGAAAGTAAAATTTGCCATATTGTACCGAAAAAGGGACTTTCGGGCCAAAACTGCGAAAAACTATAAGAAATGATAAGGTTGAAATGGGAATATCTCTGTCAATTTTGAACAAATACTAATTTTTGAACATGCCATATTAAAGCCTTTAGTCTCTTTTTTATTTTGTCCGTGCATGTATTGACCCTATCTTAGCTTCAAAAAAAGTTATGCACAATTTATTAAAAAATTTAGATATCCTTGATTTTTTGATTTATTTTAGGTTTGTTTGTGTTAACTTTTCCTGCTTAAATTTTTTCGTAAAATTTTTTTAACTATCCATTCCAATAGAAAATTTATTTTTGAACAAAAACTATTATATGTAAAATTGTCAAATTCCGCTTAGTTTTCAAGTTACACCAAAAATATTGAAAAGTGGCCAGTGTGACCATTATCTCAGAAACGCATGGGTGAATTTAGTAGGATTTTCGGTTTTAAGCATGCTTATGGGCCAAACAAACATATTCAATAACAAAAAACCTTGCACGTAATTGTTCCTTTATACCCCTCATTTTCCGGTCTATTCAATAGGCTATTTTCGAAATTTACGGAATGGAGTAGGTTGAAGGAAAAAAACATAAATATAAATTTAGTGAAAATTTTATCTAAATTAAACGTATATAGGTAAAGGGTGTTTTTTTAGAGGTATAGAACTATGAAATGGAATAAAACAAAAGAATTTTCTTAAATTTTGTATCAAATTTCTTTTATTCGAAAGATAATTATCTGGTATTATAATTTAAATATAAATTTTGGCATATGAACGCCACAGCTAGCTCGGACGTAGTCTAGTCTGGAAGTCCAATTTTCGATGACTTTTTCCAACATTTGTGGCCGTATTTCGGTAATAACACGGCGATTCCGATTGTTGTCCTCCAAGTGGTCAATCGTCTCACGCTTATCGGCGTAGACTAGCGACTTCACATATCCCTACAGACAATAGTCAAGCGGCATTAAATCGCACGATCTTACGGGTCCGTAACGTGAAACTATGCGGTAGCCAAACACTCCATTCAATAAATCAATTGTGGCACGGGCTGTGTGACATGTTGCGCCGTCTTGTTGAAACCACAGCTCCTGCACATCATGGTTGTTTAATTGATGAAGGAACAATTCAGAAATCATGGCTCTATAGCGGTCACCATTGACTGTAACGTTCTGGCCAGCATCGCTTTTAAAGAAGTACGGACCAATTATTCCACCAACCCATAAAGCACACCAAGCAGTCAGTTTTTGTGGATGTAACGGTGTCTCAAGATACACTTGAAGATTGTCATCACTCCAAATATGGCAGTTTTGGTTATTGACGTATCCATCCAACCAAAAGTGAGCTACATCGCTAAGCAAAATTCGCTTATTTCGTATTTCGAACAGAGCCATGATTTCAAAATAAATTTGCACAGTTCGGAAGCGTTGTTCAGGCGTCGTGTCAGTCTCTTCATGTTGAAATGCCAAACTAAACTAAAAATAAATCACTTGACAGCTGACAAAATGTCCGCCAGTTAAAATAGTGTTTCCAACTTAAAGTTCTATGTTCTATCCCTCTGAAAAAAACACCCTTTTCGTAGATCAAACAAAGTTATTTAATGTTAATTCTTTTCATGCTTTCTTTTTACTTTAAGTATTTATAATTTATTTTAATGCCAAAAATTCGAAATGGGAACATCTCCTACAATATTGACCGTTTTGAAATTATTTCTGTACACACCATGGTAAAAGATGCAGAATAAATGATAAAGATGTACTTTTCTTGAGCATAATAAGTGCCGGGATGGCATGCATAAATATTACATTTAAATTGATATGAAAAAATGTATTTGTCAAAATATGCGAGATGTGCAATTTCCAAAATTGGTTGTTTAATAATTATAGAAAAAGAAACATAAAAAAGCATTTAACCTAGAAACTTTCATAGAAAACAATGAAATAAAACTGCAAAGACAACTTTTAATAAAAAACAAAAACTTATAAAACAAAAGTTTTTTGCTTTGCCGAAATTGATTTTATTTAAATCTCGAGTCCAATTCGACTCATCATCAGCAATACCCAACAGTTAGAGCGGTCGTTTTCTCAAAAAATAATTTTCTCTGTATGTATAAAATTTTGATTACATAAACAAAAATTTTGGTATGCCAATTTTAAGCAGGTGTATATTAACTAACATTTATAAACCTAGTTTCATAGAAATTCATGAACCCGTTTGTATTGGATTTTCAAGAAAAATTTTCTAATATTTCTTTAAAAATCCAAAAATCGGATGAGACGTTAATGAGACATGAGAGAATCGAGAGAAAAAAAAACATTTTGTGGCAGGTAACATTACTTATAGTAATAGAATATGAAGAAAAATTGAAGTAATAGAATATGAAGAAAGTTTGAAGTGGCAGAAAACATTACTTATAGTAATTAAATATGAAAAAATTTGAAAAGAAATTCTTCTATTTAAGTGGAGTGACTGAATATTTATAATATTTATATGGAGTTAAGCTCACATTACTTATAGTTTTGGTAAATTTTTCTTACCAAAAAGTACACCAAACCTTCACTTATTCACAGATTAGTTTTCATCAAAATCGTTTGAGCCGTTTTTGAGATAAGTAAGCTTTTCTTAACGATTGTATGGCAATAGCCATTATTTTTGGAGCTTAAAATAAATTAATTACAGCCAATTTCTTCACAGAGTCCTAACCTTAGTACCGGTACTAGTCCCAAAGTTAGTATTCAAATCGGTATTAGCTCATTTCTTGAAACAAGTACTTAGCTCTAGTCTTATAAATTTGGTACCGAGTATTATTTCATCATCATCATCATCAAGTCCTGTAACCCCGGTTGGGGCATAGGGCGCCAACAAATCGTTTCCATCCTTCTCGGTCTGCAGATAGATATTTTAACTGTGGCCACGTCTTTCTCTGGGAGTCTGCTTCTGCTAGAACTGTTGATTTCCATGTTGTTCTTGGTCTTCCAACCCGCCGTGCACCCTGAGGATTCCATTCAAATGACTGCTTTGCAATTTCATCGTTTGGTTTCCTCAGTGTGTGACCAATCCATTGCCATTTAGGCTTTCTTATGTCAACGTCCAGCCGCTCCTGGCTTGTCCTGCGCCACAATTCCTCGTTTGATATAATTTGTGGCCAGCGAATTTTTAGAATATGGCGTAGACAACGGTTCACAAAAGCCTGCAATTTCTTTGAGATGGTAGTCGTGACTTTCCAGGTTTTGCAAGCATATAACAGCACGGATTTGACATTGGATTCGAAGAATCTCAACTTTGTGCGCAAGGAGATTTGACATGATTTCCAAATTTGGGAGAGAGAACCGAAGGCTGCGCGAGCTTTATTTATTCTACTTTGAACGTCCAGATCAGTACCACCATTTGCTGAAACAATACTTCCAAGGTAGTTAAATTGTTCAACCTCTTCAACTGGCGTCTCCTGTATTAAAGTATTATTTAGGACTCGGTATTTGCTAGCTCCTCAAAATCAACTTGTACCTGGTTATTATACCAGTTGTTAGTACTCAAATTGGTACCAAGTGATTTCTTCACAGAAGTACTAAGCCCTAGCTCTGTCAAATTGGTACCGAGTATAAATTAGGACTCGGTATTACTTAGATCTGGTGAAGAAATGCTCAGGTACTTAATTTTTGCTAGGTCTAAGTACCAGAACTAATACCTGGTCTAGCTAGACTGGGTACTAGGCTGCCTTAGTACTCATGTGAATAAATTGGCCGTTACTGACTTATACTTAAGGTGGCGCTCAGTTCAGGGTGGACCAGGGCTTCTTCTTCTAGCCGGCTCGGTTTCTAGCTAGCTGTCTCCAGTTTCGCACGCAAGTTGGTTAAGGTCCTCTTCCACTTGCGTGCGCCACCTTTTAGACTGTCCACCTCTACTGCGATGTCCCACGGGGTTGGATTAAAAGACTTTCCGGGCCAGAGCATTGATGTCCATTCGCTTTGGGTGACCCAGGCATCTCAGTCGTTGGCTTTTCACTTTTGTGGCTAGGGTGGTCTCGCTGTATAGCCCATACTTCTTCTCCATTCCCCATCTATGCAGACGGGACCAAAAATCATCCGGAGAATTTTCCTCTTAAAACAGCGTTAGGCGTTTTCATCCACCGTTAACAGTGTCCATGCCTCTGCACCATACATCAGGACCGTTTGATAAGCGTCTTATACAAGGACAGTTCAGTTTCTCGAGAGAGGGCTTTGCTTGTCAATTACCTTCTTAGCCCAAGGAAACAGCGATTGGCATGAGTTATCCTTCGTTTGATATCAGCACTGGTATCGTTCGCTGAGTTTATAGCGGATCCTAGGTAGACAAAGTCTCTGACCACCTCAAAATTATAGCTGTCTATAGTGACGTTCTGTCCTAGACGTCCGTGTTGGGTGTCCTTTCTTGTTGACAGCATATACTTCGTTTTGCTTTCATTGACCGTTAAACCCATCTTCTTGGCTTCCTTCTCAATGCTCACAAAAGCACCACTGACATCACGCTTTGTTCGTCCCATTATGTCAATGTCGTCAGCGTAAGCGAGTAATTGGACGGACTTTGGAAAGACTGTGCCTCTAGTGTTGACGTGAGAGTTTTGCACTTTTCTTTCAAGAACGATGTTGAAGAAGTCGCATGACAGCGCGTGTCATCTTGCCTAAATCCTTTTTTGACATTAAAGGTTTCAGTGACGTCTTTGCCGACCTTGATGGAGCAGCGTGCATTCGTCATCGTCATCCTGCACAAACGGATGAGTTTGGTAGGGATGCGAAAACTTGACACTGTCATCACAGCTCGTCTCTATAGACGCTGTCATACGCAGCCTTAAAATCGATGAAAAGGTGGTGGGTATAGATTTTAAACTCCTGGGTTTTTTCCAAGATCTGCCGTAGTGCGAATATTTGGTCGATGGTGGACTTCCCTGGCATGAAGCCACACTGATATGAACCTATCAGGTTGTTGTCGAATCTAGTACGATCTTTTAGGCAATATTAAGAAGACTTATGCCTTTGTAGTTGGTGCAATTCCAGAGGATCGCCTTTCTTGAGGATCGGGCAAACAATGCTGAGGTTCCATTCATCGGGCATTCTTTCCTCCGACCATATTTTGCAGATGAGCTAGTGCATACTTCTAACCAATTTATCGCCAGCCGCTTTGTATAGCTCAGCCGCAAGGCCATCAGCTCCAGCAGCTATATTGGACCTAAGTTTAGATATAGCTATCTTTACTTCGTCGAGATCGGGTGGACGGAGTTGTTGGGCTACGTGCGTGCGTCGTCCAGGTTGAATGTTGCAATCTGCATGCTAGCGGAATTCGGTTCGTCATTGCTGTTATACAATTTACAGAAATTATTTTTCTATATCCTCAGCACCCACTGCGATTCTACTAAGATATACCCTGATCATCCTATGCAGGCTTCGGTTCGGGCCATGTAACTTTGGGAGGTTCTTTTTCCTTTTTGGTAAAACTTCAGAGCTTCATTCCTGCAATGGTATCCCTCTAATTCCTCGATCGCACACTTCTCATGCTCTTTCTTTTTCTTTCTGAGAAGCTTGTGTTCCTCTCTCTCTTCTTCTGCTCTTTGCGAGCAGCTCTGTTGTTTCGTCGAACCAGAGGTTTCGCTGTGGGTCATGCGAGGCCCAGCACATCAGATCCGGCATCTCTGATGGCTTCCTGGCAGTTTTTCCTCTGGTTCTCGATACTTGCAGTTGGCGGCAAAAGAATATTTAAGAGGGCACGAGAGACTCGATCGGAAAAGGACCCGACAATTTCTTGTGACTTTAGCCGTCCGACGTTGAACTTCCTCACAGTATTTCCCTGTTTTGGCTTCTGGATATCCGTAGCTTTACCTTGGCTACAACGAGGTAGTGGTCCGAGTCAACGTTGGCTCCTCGGAATGTTCGGACATCCTTGATACTGGAGGAGTACCTTGTGTCGATTGCAATGTAGTAAATCTGGTTAGCGGTTGATTGACCAGGAATTCGCCGTGTCCCCTTATGTATATCGAGATGCGGGAACTGCGTACTAGCTACCACAATGTTTTGTCCCACAGCAAAGTCGAATAACCTGACTCCGCTATCGGAGGTGGTGTCGTGCAGGCTGTATCTTCCGATTAAGCCACCAGAGACATCTTCTCTTTCTAGTTTGGCAGTAAAATCACCCAAGACAATTTTAATGTCATAGCTAAGGCATTGCTCATATGTCTTGTCCAGGAGCTCGTAGAACTCGTCCTTGGTGTCGCCATCTTTTTTCTCTGTGGGGGCATGCGCGCATATAAGGCTGATGTTGGCGAAGTTAGCCTTGATGCGAATTGTCTTGAGGTGTTCGTTCACATAGTTGAAACTCCAGACTTCTTGCCTAAGTCTTCCTCTAGCAACAAATCCACATCCAAATAGACGCTGCCCTTGTGGTCGGTAGCAGTCACCGTAGTAAATTGTACCACCCATTAAGTTCGTGCTCTCTATCATCGTAATGTCATACTTGATTATTATCTCGAAATTGTTTGCACGAATCCAAAACTTGCCCTATCTACTCTAGGGTACCAATATCGCATCAAAAAATTAATTAATCTCATCTACTGTTACAATCAACACCTTCAAATCTTCACTAAATTTTGAATGTATCTTACTTAAATAAAAATTACGAACATCAAATCAACTGGGACGCATTTCGGCATTTTTATGTCATCCTCAGCTAATTTTATGGACTTAAAACCTTTACATTTGTAACGAGGTGTTACTTGCTTACCACCTCAATTCATTACCACCAACATTGCTATACCCAACAGGTACCTACTTGAGAATTGAAATCCATAACTAGCGACGCAGCAATACCCAACGGTACGAGATATACGTATGAGGCCAACACACCAGCAACATACACAGGATATTTTCATTCACCTCCTTACACTTAACACTCTCTGGTTACGGAAAAGGTATAATAAGGAGCTTCTCCGGCGAATGAAAATTACCCTTTCGGTCAGTGTTCAAGTAAATAGAGCTAGAGTAAACTTGATTGAATAAATCAGTTTCACTTTAGCTGTGGATGAGTGAGGTCGATTAGGTCTAATTGCCACCAAGGGTTTCGGTCCCTGTGATCTACTAGTGCGCAAGCATAGCAAATATTGCCACTAGGGGCATATACCAACGATCTTGCCACCAGGGGTTTATACCTGTGATCTTGCCACCAGCGGCGTATACCTGCCATCTTGCCACCAGGGGCTTATACCTGTGATCTTGCCACCAGGGGCTTATATCTGTGATCCTGCCACCAGGGGCGTATACCTGTGATCTTGCCACCAGGGGCGTATACCTGTGATCTTACCACCAGGGGCTTATACCTGCAATCTTGCTACCAGGGGCTTATACCTGCTGTCTTGCCACCAGGGGCTTATACCTGTGATTTGGCAACCAGGGGCTTATACCTGCTGATATATGTATTATAGTTAGTTAATAAGCCCATCTATCATTGGATATTGTATAATTACTATATGAATTTGTATGCTATATTTCGTTTCTAATAAAGAATTTGTTATAAGGTAATAAAACCTTTCAAATTGAAGTTTAGTGTTTTTCTTCAAAACTGACTCTGGCAAACCGGCAAGCAAAACCTTGGCTGGAAAGCAACATTTCACTTTAAACATGGGCAATAATATTTTTTTTAATTTTTTTTCAAACCTTTGGCCCTTGTGGAAGTACATAAAAATTCCAAAATTTTGAAGATACAGAAATCCTTTCCCTAGTATATATGGAAATAAGGGTGTTTTTCCAACGATGTGATTTTTGTCTGACTTAGCTTACACCCCGAGTTTCAGTAATGTAAAAATATATATGCCGCAATTCAAGAAAATTGGATAATGGAATGGAGGTTGCACATTTTGATCACTTTTATATAAAACTAGCGAAGTCCTTTGTGCTCATGGGTTTCTCATGGGTTCCTACTTGCTTCATCTTGCACAGGTTAGGTTATAGCAAAGAATATAAAGTTACCAAGAAGTCGCATCTCATACAAATTTTGACGGGTTCCAATGTTGGAACCCGTCAAAAGTATCCTCCTTTTTACTATCCTTATAATACGAATATTGAATATAATGGTAAGTCGTGGTGTTTGCCAAGATTGTAAGAGAAGGAGTTTCTCTTAATTATTTTTTGTTTCGTTCTTTTTATTATTATTTCGAAAAGAGCTTTCGGAATCGGATTTTATTTTAAGATCTAGATAATACTTCTTGGTAACTTTATATTCTTTGGTTTTAGTATATTTCTACACGTGTACAGTCATAACCAATGTGTAAATTCGTGACATCCTTCCCTACAATTCTTTTTGCTTTGAACTCAAACTGCAAGCATGAAACAGGTTTTTCTAATTAGGGTGTGTCAATTTTGAAACGGAATATATCAAGCTTGGTGTAAGATTTTAACGAAATTCGTATTATTTTTTCATAGGCCTATACTTATGCCATTATGTCCGCAATATGATATTGCTCAAATACCAGCCGCAGCTTTGCACAGTGGCATGAATCCGTCCAATTTTCAATGCTTTTGCACATAGTTCCGTCTGAATTCGAGTGATGGCCTAAATTATGTTGACTTTGAAGGCATCTGATTGCAACTTATTGGCATAGACCTGCAACATCAAAAAACCTCTCGAGAAAAAGTCTAATGTTGTCAAATAGCATCTTAGTGGCCAAATCACGCACTAGATAATACTGTCATTCACTTCAAGTATCTTGACTTACCTGGTTCCTTATGGCGGTCATGGAAATATTATCCAAATTTATTGAAATTTGGTATAAATATTTTATACATCATCATCCAGACTCCAAAGTCAGGTAAAATTTGTCATTTTTTTGTGACTTACAAAATGAAACATCCTTATGTACCTACTTATGTATGTAAGTCAAAAATGCATAATGAATGAAATACAACCTTTTTAAGTTTTTTTGTTCACTTAATAATTTTTAAGGGCTTGTTTTACAATGCCTAGGTAAAGGTCTGATGAACAGTGACGCAGGATCATAAGTCATAGGAAAACAATTCGCAACGATTTAAGGACATGGAGCATTCAAAGGAATGTTAAAGAGACGTATTTCTGTTTTTAGAGCAAGAAAATGAAATATCAGGTACTAGCTCAACCTCACTTTTACCGAGCTTTAAAGGCATGCTTGAAATTTTTTAAATCAACGAAAATCATTATTTTCAACATGAGAACCTATATTAAGAGTTTATGCCTTTTCCTAAAGGAAAACAAGTAGCAGGATTTTATTTTTTAATTTTGTTATATTAAAGGAATATGTACGTAAAGTACATAGGTAAATGCATTTTTTTTTTTTTGTGGATTGCTTTCAAAGCTAAACCTTATCTGTGCAAATTGACCCAAGATGGCCAATTTTTTTTGATTAAATACAATTTTTTTTAAATCTCCTATTTGGATCGGGATAATATGAATTACAAAAAGGTATCGAAAAGTCTTTATGGCAAAATCAGTGCTTTAAAAGCTTTTTCTTTGCTATCAGATCAGAATTTTAAAATCATCTTTCCCATTTCTGCCGTTTTTGTTTAATTCTACTATTTTATTATTTTAACTCCTCCTAGTGATACCATTTGATATAAAATTATTTGCAAAATAATGTCATGAAATTTCAATTAAACTGTTTTTCTTTCTATAGGTACCTACATATTTTGTTTTTATTTAATTTGAAGAAGATCCTTTTTCTTGAATGACATACTTATCTCAAAAGCTTTCCAGAATTATATAAAAAGTTATAGAATGTTTTTTTTTGTGGTCGTGACATTTATATATGTATGTATTTAACTCTTATTATTATCCTTCAGCTTGGACGAAATAACCCAAAATATGGTTTTGTTAATTAAAAACAAAAACAGCAACAGCAACAACAACAACAACAGAAAAAAGGTTATAATTCCTCCTCAATAATTCAGATGACTATACAAAACTTCCCACAGTAACCCATAGCACCTGCATTTTTTAAAACAAAAATAACGTTTCTTCGTCATTTTCATTGAAAAGTAAATGGAAAAAGTTTTGCCCTTTTCCAAGCAAAAGGTTTTGGTCCTTTTTGATGGCAGGCAGGTATAAATGTACTTGAAAGTTGCGACCTTCTATAAAGGAAACTCTTGTAGGAAACCAAAAACAGATAGGCGACAACGATAAAAGGATAATCATCACTAGGTAGGTATTCTTGGCCTTTGTTCCCGGAGCAAAAAGGACTCATCGTTCCATTCAATTGAGAGATAATAATACTTGAGTTATTTCAAGTACTAATCTTACTGGTTCATTAGGCAATGAAATAAATTTATCTTTTTTCAGTGGAATTTGGTTGAAATTTTTCTTAACGGTACCTTTTTTGTTTTGTCTTTTTTTCATTTTCTAAAATAAAAAGTTTTTCTATTTGCCTTGTAATGAAGTGTCTCTCAAGCACTCTTGGGCAATGTCATAACTTTTTGTTTTCTGTTTGTAAGAACTTTTGTCAACTGAAAAGTAGGTAGGTACAATCTTTGAAATAGGTCAAGATATAAGTCTAATCATGACGGACAAAACAACAATAAAAAACAGGAAAATATTAAATAATACGAACAAATGTTTATTTTTAGGTTATTGAACAGGGTGGCATGAATTTGTTTTATTTAATGCGGATACATTTTTGTTTTAGAAATCGGTGTTATATACAAGATGGGCTTAGCTTTCATTTCATTTGTTGCACGTATAATAATATACAATGTCAACAAACAATTTTTTCTTACAAACATGCTCAAAAGTTTCAGTTAAGCGAAAAAAGACTTCCTCTCAAAACAGCCTAATGCGTTCTCATCCACCGTTAGCAGTGTCCATGTCCATGCCTCTGCACCATACATCAGGACCGTTTGATAAGCGTCTTATACAAGGACAGTTTAGTTTCTCGAGAGAGGGCTTTGCTTCTCAATTACCTTCTTATTCTTAGCCCAAAGAAACAGCGATTGGAAGCGTAATTCTTCGTTTGATCTCAGCACAGGTATCGTTCGCTGAGTTTATAGTGGATCCTAGGTAGACAAAGTCTCTGACCCCCTCAAAATTATAGCTGTCTATATACGTTCTGTCCAGGACGTCGATGTTGGATGTCCTTTCTTGTTGACAGCATATATTTCATTTTGCATTCATTCAGCGTTAGTCCCAACTTCTTGGCTTCCTTCTCAATACTCACAAAAGCACCACTGACATCACGCTTTGTTCGTCCGAATATTTCAACGTAAGCGAGTAATTGGACGGACTTTTGAAAGATTGTGCCTCTAGTGTTGACGTGAGAGTTTTGCACTATTCTTTCAAGAACGATGTTGAAGAAGTCACATGGCAGCTCATCGTCTTGCCTAAATCCTTTCTTGACATCAAAGGTGTCGGTGAGGTCTTTGCCGACCTTGATGGAGCAGCGTGCATTCTCCATCGTCATCCTGCACAAACGAACGAGTTGGGGAGGGATACCAAAACTAGACATTGCTCTATATAGTTCGTCTCTATAGACGCTGTCATACGCGGCTTTAAAATCGATGAAAAGGTGGTGGGTATAGATCTGAAACTCCTGGGGTTTTTCCAGGATCTGCTGTAGTGCGAATTTTTGTTCGATGGTGGTCTTTCCTGGGCTAAAGCCACACTGATATGGACCTATCAGGTTGTTGACGAATGGTTTCAGGCGTTCACAAAGTACGATCTTGTAGGCGATGCTAAGAAGACTTATGCCTCTGTAGTTGGTGCAGTCCAGAGGATCGCCTTTCTTGAGGATCGGGCAAACAATGCTGAGGTTCCATTCATCGGGAATCCTTTCCTCCGAACATATTTTGAAGATGAGCTGGTGCATACTCCTAACCAATTTATCGCCAGCCGCTGTGAATAGCTCAGCCACAAGGCCATCAGCTCCAGGAGCTTTATTGGATAGTAACGATAAAAATATATGTATCAGTTTTAAGCAAAGATATGCTTTTTTGTTCCTTAGCGTATTGTTTTTTTTTTCTCAAGACCACATAGAGTAGTATCAGCATTATGGCTTTTGTAATATTTTCTCAGGTTCGTTAATAAAACTTATTTACTTTATTCAAAACTTCCACTTATTTATTTCACTAAATAAAACACTCTACTTTTCTTACTAAAAACAAAACAATTTATTATTCACCACTGGAATTAATTCACAAACTTTACTTTTTACTTTTATTACAACCAACTTTATTCATTCACGATTAAAAACAAACTGTGTCGCTGCCCTTGAAACATGTGCCTTTTATACTTGTTTTCCAAACTCTGGAAAGTAGTGTAAGGTTCTGGCCTCTGCTTCCAGAGCTTTCCGTAGGGGAAATTTCCCAATAATTTCCCTTCCAAAAGCTTTTATTTGACAGCTGGTGTATCTGCTATAATCCGGCAGATGGTTAATAAGGGTATGTTTGCACTGCGACCGAAAGCTTTAATGTGTCCCTTTGTTTGCTTTTCGGAGTCGTTATAATTCAAATATGGAAAGTCATTACACTATTGTATTTAACTACTCGTGAAAACGACGTCGTCAGACGCGATGAGAGCCCTGTTGATATAGGCACCTGTATGGATGAACGATTACTTTGGTATAGGTAAATGGTTGAATTTTGACCACAGGGCAGATAGTTTTTAATAATGTGATTTTTGTGAGATTTTTTATGAAAACTCTAACTGTGAACTGATATTAATGCCGTAGTTATTCAATAATTATTTTATTTTCGAATTATTTAAAAAAACAGTGGTTAAAAATCAACGAACAAGTATTTTTCGCTGTTAATACACTCAAATGATCACAAGACGATACCTCTTCAGCTATCGTATAAGCTCTATCGTTTTGGCGATTATTGACTTAGATACGTGATGCAAATTTGTATTGCCAGAAAAAGATCGCCATGACGATAGTCAGTTGCAATGTTACGTGAGGCAAGACTATCGTCTAAAGCTTAAGCGATATCGTCTGGCGACAATCGAAATACGGAATGACCCCCCTGGTCAACAATATTTTTGTTACAGAAGCTTAAATACACTTTCACAAAGGTTTTAGGCTGAACTCGAATCTGAAAACAGAAATATTATATTACGTCACATTTTTGAGACAAAAAAAATATTTTCCTTAACGGTTTTCTTAAAGTTTGTATGGAAGTTACCGTTAAGTTTTCACAAAAGAAAAGTTTTGTCTTAAAATATTTTAAAGCATACTGAAAATCGGTCTTGTCGAAATATTTGATTTTCAAAAAGAAATTGTGAAACATTATTTAAAAATCCAAAAAATATTTTTTTTTAACTTTGGTATACAATACTATTTTTATTTTTTGGGAAACTTCTGCATAAAGAAAAATTATCGAAATCAGTCAGTTTTGAAGAAAATCAAAAACTTTAAAAATATTTCTTTGGGAGGTTCCATTCAACACCATTTTTTTAAAAATGATTTCCTACCCAAAGTTAGCATGTAACCTATTAAAAGTAGCTTATTGAATTTTTTTAGGAAAAGTTGTGGAGCTGTTCTAAGGAAAAAAAGATTATGTACCTAAAATTGCTAAACAAAATTTAATGGCCAGGTACCGTTATTTTTGGTTCTAAAAAAAAAGAAAATAACATGTGGGGGGAATGACCAAAAAACGCTATGTACCAAGTTTAGGCCGCGGAGCTCAACGGACAGACAGACAGGCAGACAGAATTGCGAGACCCAAAATCTCAAGCTCAACTTTTGTTGCGAATCTATAACTTGCCATATGTATCTACCTACATTAGGGTGTCCGTTATTTCCCAAAATCGTTTTTAAATAGCAGACACCCCCAAATCAAAAGTTTATTCCCTAAAAAAAAAAAAATAGGCAAAAAAAAAAGACCCTGAACTTTGCAGACGATTTGAGTATCATATTTTGGACTGACATCAGTTGCGTAAAAATGGTTCGATTTCAAAAAATGAAACGGCAATCGATTTGTCATGACAAAATCTTGATACGCCTGTTTTTATTTTTTTTCTATTTACCGTAGTAAAAAAAATATGATGAAAAAAGTAAGAAGTGCCGAGGAAAAACACATTAAACATTTTTGGACTGTCACCAGCACCGTAAAAATGCATCGATTTTAAAAATTGAAACGGCAATCACCTTGTCATGACAAAATCTCGATACACCATTTTTTATTTTATTTTTATTTACCGTAGTAAAAAAGTTATGATGAAAAAAGTAAGAAGTGCCGAGGAAAAACACGTTGAAAATTTTTGGACTGTCACCAGCACCGTAAAAATGCATCGATTTCAAAAATTGAAACGGCAATCACTTTGTCATGACAAAATCTCGATACACCATTTTTTATTTTTTTTTTATTTACCGTAATAAAAAAGTTTTGATGAAAAAACTAAGAAGTGCCGAGGAAAAACACATTGAAAATTTTTGGACTGTCACCAGCACCGTAAAAATGTATCGATTTTAAAAATTGAAACGGCAATCACCTTGTCATAACAAAATATCGATATGCCATTTTTTATTTTTTTTTTATTTACCGTAGTAAAAAAGTTATGATGAAAAAAGTAAGAAGTGCCGAGGAAAAACACGTTGAAAATCTTTGGACTGTCACCAGCACCGTAAAAATGCATCGATTTCAAAAATTGAAACGGCAATCACTTTGTCATGATAAAATCTCGATACACCGATTTTTATTTTTTTTATTTACCGTAATAAAAAAGTTATGATGAAAAAAGTAAGAAGTAACGAGGAAAAACACATTACAAATTTTTGGATTGTCACCAGCAGGGGCGGACTGGGCCACCGGGCAGCCGGGATTTTGCCCGGTGGGCCCCCAGGCAAGCAAAAAGTTCATAAATGTTCCTGCGTTTTTTTTTTATTTTTTAAAGAAAAGTTTCTATACAATTGGACTCACACTAAATATAGAGTTTTTGTGAATCCAAATTTATACTTGGAGGCCGCCAGAATGCGATTGGTGGCCGCTACAGATTTTTGGAGGCCACAAAAACTGAGATGGTGGCCTCTACGGATGTTTGGGGGCCTCCAGACCTTGGTTTGTGGCCTCTACGAATCATTGGAGGCTCCTGGACTTCGGTTGGTGGCCTCTATACGGACCTATGGAGGCCTCTAGACCTCAGTTGGAGGCCTCTACGCATCTCCGGAGGCCCCCAGAACTCGGCTGGTGGACGCTACAGATTTTTTGGAGGCCACAAAAACAGATATGGTGGCCTCTACGGATGTTTGGAGGCCTCCAGACCTTGGTTTGTGGCCTCTACGGATCATTGGAGGCTCCTAGACTTCGGTTGGTGGCCTCTACGGATCTATGGAGGCCTCCAGATCTTAGTTGGAGGCCTCTACGAATTTCCGAAAACCCTCACAACTCGATTGGTGGCCTCTACGGATCTATGGAGGCCTCCACATCTTAGTTGGAGGCCTCTATGGATGTTTGGAGGCTCCTAGACTTCGATTGGTTGCCTCTACAGATCTTTGGAGGCCCCCAAAAATCGGTCGGAGGCCTCTACAGATCTCTGGAGACCTTGGAGACCTCCAGAGCTCGGTTGTTGACCCCTACGGGTCTCTGGAGGCCCCTAGAACTCGGTTGGTGTCCTTTAAGGATTTTTGAGGCTCCTTGATTTCGGTTGGTGACCTCTACGAATCCTTTGAGGCCCCCAGAACTCAGTTGAAGGCCTCTACAGATCTCTGGAGAACCCCAGAACTCGGTTGGTGACCCCTACGGATCTCTGGAGGCCCCAGAACTCAGATAGTTCTCAACGAGACCTCTACAACTCGGTTGGTGGCCTCTACGGTCTACGAATCCTTAATAATTCAAAAGTTGATAGATAAATTTTATCATACCCAAAAATTAAAGATGAAAAACAAATAACTAAAAATGTTTGAAATAAATTCAATAAAACATGCTCTCTGGGTTAATTTTTTATGTAGTAGGGGTGACTCCCAGGTATAACATACTAAAAGTCCCCAGTCCAGGGCCACGAGCTTTAGGCAGGAGGGGATACAGGGAGTAGAAATTTAAAACATTTGAAAAAGATTGTTATAGTCTTATATAATCAAAGTTTTTTATCAATTTATCTAAATAACGGAAAAAGTAGGTATATATTGATTCATATAGTCATTCCAGTGACGTCATAAGAGCAAGTTTGGGTAAAAGGAAGGTAGTTGTGTTTAAAATGTCCTTATTTAATTTTTTTGATCCAGTGTTTATTTTCATATAAGAAAGAGTTCTTCAAAATAAGAAGTACACAGGATGTGTCCATAAGTTATTTGCCAATAGCTTATGAAATTATTTTAGGACATATCCTAAGAAAAAAATCATTTGAGACGGGGGTTTCATTTTCAAAACTTAAAGACGTCAAAAATCGATAGAGAAATACCTTGATACCGCAATGCTAATGCCCATGCCGTTTCCTTTAAAAAAATTGCTTATGACTAAAATATCGACTTTATGATGGCGCATTAAAGAGCAGTTTTTTTTACAAAAATGTTTAAAAAAAATAAAGTCCCAAGTCAGTGCTTGTTAATTAAGTAGACAGATCACAAAAAGCTCATAATGCTATTTCCTACTGAACTAATTTTTTTTTTTGCAAAAAATGTGTCATTCATAATAAAACTCTTTTTCCGTGTTTTTTTTTGGGGGGGGGGTGGTAAAGCACACCTTCCATATTTTTTAATTTCTCAGAAAAAGAAAGATTTTTACAACTTACAAAAAAATTCACAACTATCAAAAATCTTGACTTTAAAATTTAATTTCTCAATAATTTTCACTAATACAACTTGCTTTAAAAACAAATAAAAAAATGGAGCATTAGCTTTCAGAAAAATGTATGTGTTTTTAGAAATGGTGGCTAATGCTCGCACCCCGTTCCGTCAACTTGGATTTACATTTGGGGGATATATTCCATCAAGAAAAACAGTTCAGTAGTAAATTGCAGAAAAAAAGTACCCGGTTCTTGGCCTAATGTACATACAAATGTATGTACTTAGGGATGTCGGAATTTTTTTAATTTTTTATATTCAAAATGGGTGTGGTGGATCCTGGAAACTGTAAGGGGTTTAGAAAGAAGTAATTTTTTCAAAATAGCTTTTTTTGGCCTTTAGTTCTTCAAATTGGCGTTTCGTTCGGCTTACTCACTTGAACTCATCATTGACATAGTTAGGGCTTTGTCAGACGCAATTTGTATTAAGTTCAGTTCAACTTACATGAATTTTTCAACGAAAATCCACTGTAAACTATATCCAACAATATTAGAATTCCTAATCATTAAGCTGGAAGTTTTGCCCGGGGCCAGGCATAGTTTCTATATAAGAAGGTTTTATAATACAAATTCTATATACTACTGAAATAAATCACTATGTCACTGATGAGTTCAAGTGAGTAAGCCGAACGAAACGCCAATTTGTAGGACTAAAGGCCATAAAAAGCTATTTTGAATCAATGATTCAACAAGTCCAATCCTTAATGCTAAGTCTTCTAGACTAAGAAACCACAGCAGATTTTGGGTGTGAACGATTGCAAAAAAAGAAGTATAGGCGTCGAAAGCTCCATTAAAGACTATTAAAAAAATCAAAGTCTTGCAGTCCACAACTGGGGCCTTTGCGAGAAACAGTGCATCGAAAAAAAAATATGAATGCAACTTCGAGGAAAATCGTGTTAGCCGAAATTGGTTTTCACCCCTCCCTAGATAAGCTCCGCCCTGCCAGACTGTTTAAAAAAACCGTTTTTCACTTAGAATTTTGAGTTTTTTAAACGGCCCGGTAGAGCGAACTATACACTCAAATGGTCTCAGATTCCATGATATGTGATCCGAGGAGCTTCTCAAGGGATGAGTGAAAACCAATTTGGCTAACACGATTATCCTTGAATTTGCATTCATATTTTTTTTTCGATGCACTGTTTTTCGCAAAGGCCCCAGTTGTGGACTGCAAGACTTTGATTTTTTTAATAGCCTTTAATGAAGCTTTCGACGCCTATACTTCTTTTTTTTACTATCGTTCACACCCAAAATCTGCTGTGGGCTCTCGGTCTATTCTACTTGACTGATTTATTTCAGTAGTATATTAGTACAGGTAAAATAGGATAAATAAAACAAAAAAATTGGTACCACCATGAAACTTGGTGAAAACGTTTCATGTACTATGAGAATGAAGAATCAAAAGAGTCTATAAAAATATTTCATATGGAAGGGTGTTTTTTTGAGGGGGGAAGGGGCGTAAGTTGTGGTGTAGCAAACGGAAAAATAAACTTTGGTGCAACCTAAGCATATGCCACATGTTTTCAAGGTAGTTTTAAATGATGAATCAAATGACACCAAAAGGAAATCGATACGACCTCCGTGAAATAAGTTATTGTCATTTTTGTGTTAGGATTACTATATTTTCAGTATAGAAGTCAAATATTACCGAAAACTAGTTGCAAATGGTGGTCCGTCGATGAAACTTGGTATAAATGGTTCATTTGTCATGTAAAGCAATAATAAGAAGAGTCTATAAAAATATCTGTGGTTAAAGGGTGTTTTTTTGGAGGGTTGTGGTTATCGTAGGATTATTACCATAAAACCTGTTACAAAAATGATACCCTAATGAAACTTTATAAAAATGTGTTATGAACTACCAGAATGAAGAATCAAAAGAGTCTATAAAATTATCTTTAGGTAGTATGATGTTTTTTATGGGTGAAAAAAAGCACACTACTTTTTCCAAAAACTAAAATTAATCCAAAAAACAAATAACACCCTATACCAAAACCCACAAAAACAACTTTTCTCCCTTGATATTTTTGTTAGTTCCTTTGATTCTTCATTCAAGTAGTAAATGAAACACTTTTACCAAGTTTCTTGAGGGTACCATCTTTTTCAATTTTTCTTTTCAAATAACCACACACTTCCTCCTATCTTCAAAAGTGAACCCTCCCATGTGAAATAATTCTATAGACTCTTTTGATTCTTCATTCTGTTAGTTCATAGCACGTTTTTACAAAGTCTCATGGGGGTACCATTTTTGTCACAGGTTTTATGGTAGTAATCCCACCAGTCCCGCAACTCCCCAAAAAAACACCCTTTAACCACAGATATTTTTATAGACTCTTCTTATTATTGCTTTACATGACAAATGAACCATTTATACCAAGTTTTATCGACGGACCACCATTTGCAACTAGTTTTCGGTAATATTTGACTTTTATACTGAAAATATAGTCATCCTACACAAAAATGACAATAACTTTTTTCACGGAGGTCGTATCGACTTGGTTTTGGTGTCATTTGATTTAAAATTTAAAACTACCTTGAAGACATGTGTCATATGCTAAGGTTGCACCAAAGTTTATTTTTCCGTTTGATACACCACAACTTACGCCCCTTCCCCCCTCAAAAAACACCCTTCCATATGAAATATTTTTATAGACTCTTTTGATTCTTCACTCTCATAGTACATGAAATGTTTTCACCAAGTTTCATGGTGTACCAATTTTTTTTTTATTCGAAGGCCTTTTTGTACTATTTTACCTGTACTATATAGAATTTGTATTATAAAGCCTTCTTATATAGAAGTAATTTTTGTTCTGGGACATACCAAGCTAATACTACGTTTTCATTAGAGCCCAAATGAGGTAATTTCGCAAATCACAGAAAAAGTGTTTTCATTTGTAGTTTGGTAATTTCGTTTGACAGCTCATGAATTTCAACTGGCTGTTAATCGATTTTTGTTGTTGTTTTCTTTTGTCTCCTTCCATTGCGCTTTGACATTTTCATACAAAACCAATTCAGAGCTCTTCAAACTGTGGCAAATTGGGTGTGTTCGTTAGGTTTTGACTTAATTTCCAACCTAATTTCGTGCAAATTAGGTTGAAATTATCTCATTTCGAAATGTGAATTTGTATGGGAAATGAGATGATTTCGTATCGCATTTGGAAATTTTCAACGAAATTACCTCATTTGGCCTAATGAAAACGCAGTATAAAACTATTTCAAAAACTCGTTTGTAAACTCAAAATTAATAAAAGAAAATTGAAAAAATTTGTTAACCGTTCAAAGGCGTAAAATGAATGTTATATTATTGAGACCCACAAGACCATTTTTGCTATTTTTTCTTAGATGAAAACTCAAATAATTTTATCTGTTAATTTAATGTTTCAATGAAGTTAAACTCAAACCTAAGAATTAAAAATTTATATTTAAGAAATTAAGAAATTGAAAAAAATGGCTTTGGAGAAATGTCTGCAATATCATCTTTTAATTTTAACCATTTCAAGAGTTATTGCATTCTGTGACTGTGGCCCTTTTTCTTAAAGTCCCGGTAGGCCCTTCGACCCCCAGTCCGCCCCTGGTCACCAGCACCGTAAAAATGCATCGATTTCAAAAATTGAAACAGCAATCACCTTGTCATGATAAAATCTCGATACGCCATTTTTTATTTTATTTTTATTTAACGTAGTAAAAAAGTTATGATGAAAAAAGTAAGAAGTGCCGAGGAAAAACACGTTGAAAATCTTTGGACTGTCACCAGCACCGTAAAAATGCATCGATTTCAAAAATTGAAACGGCAATCACTTTGTCATGATAAAATCTCGATACGCCATTTTCTATTTTTTTTTTGTTTACCGTATTAAAAAAGTGATGATTAAAAAAGTAAGAAGTGCCGAGGAAAAACACGTTGAAAATCTTTGGACTGCCACCAGCACCGTAAAAATAAATCGATTTCAAAAATTGAAACGGCAATCACTTTGTCATGATAAAATCTCGATACACCATTTTTTATTTTTTTTTATTTACCGTAATAAAAAAGTTATGATGAAAAAAGTAAGAAGTGCCGAGGAAAAACACGTTGAAAATCTTTGGACTGTCACCAGCACCGTAAAAATGCATCGATTTCAAAAATTGAAACGGCAATCACTTTGTCATGACAAAATCTCGATACGCCATTTTTTATTTTATTTTTATTTACCGTAGTAAAAAAGCTATGATGACTTTGTATCGACTTTGATAAAGAACACGGTTCTTGAAAAAGAAGTTTAGTTTCGACTTTGTTTTCGAGTAAAGAAACTTGGTTTTCATAACTTAATCTAATTTTTTCAGTAAAATTATTACGATTTTTTCTTCAAATGAAATCTATCCAAGTACGAAACTTTTTGGTATCTTTTTTTTAATACCAAGATGGATATACAATTTTGATAATAATGGTTCATAAATAGGACCTTTATCGAGCTCATGAATATCAGTGATACAATGTATTATTGCATTGCTCACATCAGTAAGTTTAAACTTCATTTTATAATAGCCTTGTAAAAAAACGTCTATATCATAAGAGGTACAAAGTCATCATAACTTTTTTACTACGGTAAATAAAAATAAAATAAAAAATGGCGTATCGAGATTTTGTCATGACAAGGTGATTGCCGTTTCAATTTTTGAAATCGATGCATTTTTACGGTGCTGGTGACAATCCAAAAATTTTCAACGTTTTTTTCCTCGCACTTTTTACTTTTTTCATCATTACTTTTTTACTACGGTAAATAAAAATAAAATAAAAAATGGCGTATCGAGATTTTGTCATGACAAGGTGATTGCTGTTTCAATTTTTGAAATCGATGCATTTTTACGGTGCTGGTGACAATCCAAAAATTTGTAATGTGTTTTTCCTCGTTACTTCTTACTTTTTTCATCATAACTTTTTTATTACGGTAAATAAAAAAAAAATAAAAAATGGTGTATCGAGATTTTGTCATGACAAAGTGATTGCCGTTTCAATTTTTGAAATCGATGCATTTTTACGGTGCTGGTGACAGTCCAAATATTTTCAACGTTTTTTCCTCGCACTTTTTACGGTGCTGGTGACAGTCCAAAAATTTTCAACGTTTTTTTTCCTCGCACTTTTTACTTTTTTCATCATAACTTTTTTACTACGGTAAATAAAAATAAAATAAAAAACGGCGTATCGAGATTTTGTCATGACAAGGTGATTGCTTTTTCAATTTTTGAAATCGATGCATTTTTACGGTGCTGGTGACAATCCAAAAATTTGTAATGTGTTTTTCCTCGTTACTTCTTACTTTTTTCATCATAACTTTTTTATTACGGTAAATAAAAAAACATAAAAAATGGTGTATCGAGATTTTATCATGACAAAGTGATTGCCGTTTCAATTTTTGAAATCGATGCATTTTTACGGTGCTGGTGACAGTCCAAAAATTTTCAACGTGTTTTTCCTCGGCACTTCTTACTTTTTTCATCATAACTTTTTTATTACGGTAAATAAAAAAAATAAAAAATGTTGTATCGAGATTTTATCATGACAAAGTGATTGCCGTTTCAATTTTTGAAATCGATGCATTTTTACGGTGCTGGTGACAGTCCAAAGATTTTCAACGTATTTTTCCTCGGCACTTCTTACTTTTTTCATCATAACTTTTTATTACGGTAAATAAAAAAATAAAAAATGGTGTATCGAGATTTTATCATGACAAAGTGATTGCCGTTTCAATTTTTGAAATCGATGCATTTTTACGGTGCTGGTGACAGTCCAAAGATTTTCAACGTGTTTTTCCTCGGCACTTCTTACTTTTTTCATCATAACTTTTTTATTACGGTAAATAAAAAAAAATAAAAATGGTGTATCGAGATTTTATCATGACAAAGTGATTGCCGTTTCAATTTTTGAAATCGATGCATTTTTACCGTGCTGGTGACAGTCCAAAAATTTTCAACGTTTTTTTCCTCGCACTTTTTACTTTTTTCATCATAACTTTTTTACTACGGTAAATAAAAATAAAATAAAAAATTGCGTATCGAGATTTTGTCATGACAAGGTGATTGCTGTTTCAATTTTTGAAATCGATGCATTTTTACGGTGCTGGTGACAATCCAAAAATTTGTAATGTGTTTTTCCTCGGCACTTCTTACTTTTTTCATCATAACTTTTTATTACGGTAAATAAAAAAAAATAAAAAATGGTGTATCGAGATTTTATCATGACAAAGTGATTGCCGTTTCAATTTTTGAAATCGATGCATTTTTACGGTGCTGGTGACAGTCCAAAGATTTTCAACGTGTTTTTCCTCGGCACTTCTTACTTTTTTCATCATAACTTTTTTATTACGGTAAATAAAAAAAATAAAAAATGGTGTATCGAGATTTTATCATGACAAAGTGATTGCCGTTTCAATTTTTGAAATCGATGCATTTTTACGGTGCTGGTGACAGTCCAAAGATTTTCAACGTATTTTTCCTCGGCACTTCTTACTTTTTTCATCATAACTTTTTATTACGGTAAATAAAAAAAATAAAAAATGGTGTATCGAGATTTTATCATGACAAAGTGATTGCCGTTTCAATTTTTGAAATCGATGCATTTTTACGGTGCTGGTGACAGTCCAAAGATTTTCAACGTGTTTTTCCTCGGCACTTCTTACTTTTTTCATCATAACTTTTTTATTACGGTAAATAAAAAAAAATAAAAATGGTGTATCGAGATTTTATCATGACAAAGTGATTGCCGTTTCAATTTTTGAAATCGATGCATTTTTACGGTGCTGGTGACAGTCCAAAAATTTTCAACGTGTTTTTCCTCGGCACTTCTTACTTTTTTCATCATAACTTTTTTACTACGGTAAATAAAAATAAAATAAAAAATTGCGTATCGAGATTTTGTCATGACAAGAAGATTGCTGTTTCAATTTTTGAAATCGATGCATTTTTACGGTGCTGGTGACAATCCAAAAATTTGTAATGTGTTTTTCCTCGGCACTTCTTACTTTTTTCATCATAACTTTTTATTACGGTAAATAAAAAAAAATAAAAAATGGTGTATCGAGATTTTATCATGACAAAGTGATTGCCGTTTCAATTTTTGAAATCGATGCATTTTTACGGTGCTGGTGACAGTCCAAAGATTTTCAACGTGTTTTTCCTCGGCACTTCTTACTTTTTTCATCATAACTTTTTTTATTACGGTAAATAAAAAAAAAATAAAAAATGGTGTATCGAGATTTTATCATGACAAAGTGATTGCCGTTTCAATTTTTGAAATCGATGCATTTTTACGGTGCTGGTGACAGTCCAAAGATTTTCAACGTGTTTTTCCTCGGCACTTCTTACTTTTTTCATCATAACTTTTTTATTACGGTAAAGAAAAAAAAATAAAAATCGGTGTATCGAGATTTTATCATGACAAAGTGATTGCCGTTTCAATTTTTAAAATCGATGCATTTTTACGGTGCTGGTGACAGTCCAAAGATTTTCAACGTGTTTTTCCTCGGCACTTCTTACTTTTTTCATCATAACTTTTTTATTACGGTAAATAAAAAAAATAAAAAATGGCGTATCGAGATTTTATCATGACGAAGTGATTGCCGTTTCAATTTTTGAAATCGATGCATTTTACGGTGCTGGTGACAGTCCAAAAATTTTCAACGTTTTTTTCCTCGCACTTTTTACTTTTTTCATCATAACTTTTTTGCTACGGTAAATAAAAATAAAATAAAAAATGGCGTATCGAGATTTTGTCATGACAAAGTGATTGCCGTTTCAAGTTTTGCAATCGATGCATTTTTACGGTGCTGGTGACAGTCCAAAAATTTTCAACGTGTTTTTCCTCGGCACTTCCTCCTTTTTTCATCATAACTTTTTTACTACGGTAAATAAAAATAAAATAAAAAATGGCGTATCGAGATTTTGTCATGACAAGGTGATTGCTGTTTCAATTTTTGAAATCGATGCATTTTTACGGTGCTGGTGACAATCCAAAAATTTGTATTGTGTTTTTCCTCGTTACTTCTTACTTTTTTCATCATAACTTTTTTATTACGGTTAATAAAAAAAAATAAAAAATGATGTATCGAGATTTTATCATGACAAAGTGATTGCCGTTTCAATTTTTGAAATCGATGCATTTTTACGGTGCTGGTGACAGTCCTAAGATTTTCAACGTGTTTTTCCTCGGCACTTCTTACTTTTTTCATCATAACTTTTTTATTACGGTAAATAAAAAAAAATAAAAAATGGTGTATCGAGATTTTATTATGACAAAGTGATTGCCGTTTCAATTTTTGAAATCGATGCATTTTTACGGTGCTGGTGACAGTCCAAAGATTTTCAACGTGTTTTTCCTCGGCACTTCTTACTTTTTTCATCATAACTTTTTTATTACGGTAAATAAAAAAAAATAAAAAATGGTGTATCGAGATTTTATCATGACAAAGTGATTGCCGTTTCAATTTTTAAAATCGATGCATTTTTACGGTGCTGGTGACAGTCCAAAGATTTTCAACGTGTTTTTCCTCGGCACTTCTTACTTTTTTCATCATAACTTTTCTATTACGGTAAATAAAAAAAATAAAAAATGGCGTATCGAGATTTTATCATGACAAAGTGATTGCCGTTTCAATTTTTGAAATCGATGCATTTTTACGGTGCTGGTGACAGTCCAAAAATTTTCAACGTTTTTTTCCTCGCACTTTTTACTTTTTTCATCATAACTTTTTTACTACGGTAAATAAAAATAAAATAAAAAATGGCGTACCGAGATTTTGTCATGACAAAGTGATTGCCGTTTTAAGTTTTGCAATCGATGCATTTTTACGGTGCTGGTGACAGTCCAAAAATTTTCAACGTGTTTTTCCTCGGCACTTCCTCCTTTTTTCATCATAACTTTTTTACTACGGTAAATAAAAATAAAATAAAAAATGGCGTATCGAGATTTTATCACGACAAGGTGATTGCCGTTTCAATTTTTGAAATCGATGCATTTTTACGGTGCTGGTGACAGTCCAAAAATTTTCAACGTTTTTTTCCTCGCACTTTTTACTTTTTTCATCATAACTTTTTTACTACGGTAAATAAAAATAAAATAAAAAATGGCGTATCGAGATTTTGTCATGACAAGGTGATTGCTGTTTCAATTTTTGAAATCGATGCATTTTTACGGTGCTGGTGACAATCCAAAAATTTGTAATGTGTTTTTCCTCGTTACTTCTTACTTTTTTCATCATAACTTTTTTATTACGGTAAATAAAAAAACATAAAAATGGTGTATCGAGATTTTATCATGACAAAGTGATTGCCGTTTCAATTTTTGAAATCGATGCATTTTTACGGTGCTGGTGACAGTCCAAAAATTTTCAACGTGTTTTTCCTCGGCACTTCTTACTTTTTTCATCATAACTTTTTTATTACGGTAAATAAAAAAAATAAAAAATGGCGTATCGAGATTTTATCATGACAAAGTGATTGCCGTTTCAATTTTTGAAATCGATGCATTTTTACGGTGCTGGTGACAGTCCAAAGATTTTCAACGTATTTTTCCTCGGCACTTCTTACTTTTTTCATCATAACTTTTTATTACGGTAAATAAAAAAAATAAAAAGTGGTGTATCGAGATTTTATCATGACAAAGTGATTGCCGTTTCAATTTTTGAAATCGATGCATTTTTACGGTGCTGGTGACAGTCCAAAGATTTTCAACGTGTTTTTCCTCGGCACTTCTTACTTTTTTCATCATAACTTTTTTATTACGGTAAATAAAAAAAAATAAAAAATGGTGTATCGAGATTTTATCATGACAAAGTGATTGCCGTTTCAATTTTTAAAATCGATGCATTTTTACGGTGCTGGTGACAGTCCAAAAATTTTCAACGTTTTTTTCCTCGCACTTTTTACTTTTTTCATCATAACTTTTTTACTACGGTAAATAAAAATAAAATAAAAAATGGCGTATCGAGATTTTATCATGACAAGGTGATTGCTGTTTCAATTTTTGAAATCGATGCATTTTTACGGTGCTGGTGACAATCCAAAAATTTGTAATGTGTTTTTCCTCGTTACTTCTTACTTTTTTCATCATAACTTTTTTATTACGGTAAATAAAAAAAAATAAAAAATGATGTATCGAGATTTTATCATGGCAAAGTGATTGCCGTTTCAATTTTTGAAATCGATGCATTTTTACGGTGCTGGTGACAGTCCAAAGATTTTCAACGTGTTTTTCCTCGGCACTTCTTACTTTTTTCATCATAACTTTTTTATTACGGTAAAAAAAAAAAATAAAAAATGGTGTGTCGAGATTTTATCATGACAAAGTGATTGCCGTTTCAATTTTTGAAATCGATGCATTTTTACGGTGCTGGTGACAGTCCAAAGATTTTCAACGTGTTTTTCCTCGGCACTTCTTACTTTTTTCATCATAACTTTTTTATTACGGTAAATAAAAAAAATAAAAAATGGCGTATCGAGATTTTATCATGACAAAGTGATTGCCGTTTCAATTTTTGAAATCGATGCATTTTTACGGTGCTGGTGACAGTCCAAAAATTTTCAACGTTTTTTTCCTCGCACTTTTTACTTTTTTCATCATAACTTTTTTGCTACGGTAAATAAAAATAAAATAAAAAATGGCGTATCGAGATTTTGTCATGACAAAGTGATTGCCGTTTCAAGTTTTGCAATCGATGCATTTTTACGGTGCTGGTGACAGTCCAAAAATTTTCAACGTGTTTTTCCTCGGCACTTCCTCCTTTTTTCATCATAACTTTTTTACTACGGTAAATAAAAATAAAATAAAAAATGGCGTATCGAGATTTTGTCATGACAAGGTGATTGCTGTTTCAATTTTTGAAATCGATGCATTTTTACGGTGCTGGTGACAATCCAAAAATTTGTAATGTGTTTTTCCTCGTTACTTCTTACTTTTTTCATCATAACTTTTTTATTACGGTAAATAAAAAAAAATAAAAAATGGTATATCAAGATTTTATCCATGACAAAGTGATTGCCGTTTCAATTTTTGAAATCGATGCATTTTTACGGTGCTGGTGACAGTCCAAAGATT
>OY992530.1:294331943-294500033 GCA_963921185.1 Dasysyrphus tricinctus
AATCGATGCATTTTTACGGTGCTGGTGACAGTCCAAAGATTTTCAACGTGTTTTTCCTCGGCACTTCTTACTTTTTTCATCATAACTTTTTTACTACGGTGAATAAAAATAAAATAAAAAATGGCGTATCGAGATTTTGTCATGACAAGGTGATTGCCGTTTCAATTTTTAAAATCGATGCATTTTTACGGTGCTGGTGACAGTCCAAAAATTTTCAATGTGTTTTTCCTCGGCACTTCTTAGTTTTTTCATCAAAACTTTTTTATTACGGTAAAAAAAAAAAAATAAAAAATGGCGTATCGAGATTTTGTCATGACAAAGTGATTGCCGTTTCATTTTTGAAATCGATGCATTTTTACGGTGCTGGTGACAGTCCAAAAATTTTCAACGTGTTTTTCCTTGGCACTTCTTACTTTTTTCATCATAACTTTTTTACTACGGTAAATAAAAATAAAATAAAAAATGGCGTATCGAGATTTTGTCATGACAAGGTGATTGCCGTTTCAATTTTTAAAATCGATGCATTTTTACGGTGCTGGTGACAGTCCAAAAATTTTCAATGTATTTTTCCTCGGCACTTCTTAGTTTTTTCATCATAACTTTTTCACTAAGGTAAATAGAAAGAAAATAAAAACAGGCGTATCAAGATTTTGTCATGACAAATCGATTACCGTTTCATTTTTTGAAATCGAACTATTTTTACGCAACTGATGACAGTCCAAAATATGATACTCAAATCGTCTGCAAAGTTCAGGGTTCATAAAAAAAATTTTGTCCGAGGCCATTTACACGTTTCATTTTTTTTTTCTATCGAATTACTGCAGCTGTTCTAAATTTTTTGTTGATTTTCGTTCTTTAGTTTAGTCATCCCTTTCAAAGACCTCATTCAAAAATGTACCTATTAAAAAAAAATTTAATTTTTTGCCTCGATTATTACCATGGGAATTCCATATAAAAATATCATAAAAGTGACCGTCTTAAAATTTAATTTTAAATTTTTGTTAATACATTTTTTGATTGAGATCTTTTAAAGGGATGACTTACGAACAAAAATTAGCAAAAAAAATTAGAATAGCTGTAGTAATTCGAGATGTTCAAAGGGTAGACATGTGCATTCAAGAGGACACAAGCGTCCACAAGCTTTGTTTCAAAGCGAACCTCTGTCTATCAACTCCTACTCTCACCTCCCCGCGGTGAACATCGGGTGCCTAGTACCTTTAACTGAAGATGGGGTTCCAATCCCTGTGGACGGTTTTAGGGGGCAGCAAACGAGAGAGGGGGGGAGGAGTGTTCCCACTAAGGCACTTCTCCTTCATCCAGGCGGCAGCGGAAGAATTCTCAAGATGGAATCAACGGTGGCGTCTACAGTTCCAGTTAGGCTGAACTACTTAGTGAACACCTTATACGGGCTACTACGACATATTCGGAGCTCAGGCCTATAAGGAGCGGTTAATCCGGCTCCCCGCCCTTGGAGTTATATATATAGGGTCTGGTCCTCCAGGTTGGGGGTCGTGCCGTCGGGGTGACTTCCCGGCCACGTAAAGCTATTTTAGTTGCGAAGCATCAACAAGCCTCGGATACGGACGGATTTACTGTTGACGAACCTAGCAAACGAAATAAGGACAACGAACTTCGGATCTGCACGTGGAATGTTCTGTCTCTCTATAGACCACGTGCAGCCGAACATTTAGCGGAGGCCCTAGACTGCTACAAAGCAGACATCACCGCCATCCAAGAAGTGCGATGGGATGGGCCGGGCAAAAGAAAACTGAAAGACTGCGATGTATACTACGGTGACTGTTACCGACCACAAGGGCAGCGTCTTTTTGGATGTGGATTTGTTGTTAGAGGCAGACTGAGGCAAGAGGTCTTGAGTTTCAATTATGTGAACGAGCGCCTCACGACAATTCGCATCAAGGCTAAATTCGCCAACATCAGCCTGATATGCGCGCATGCCCCCACAGAGGAGAAAGATGACGACACCAAGGACGAGTTCTACGAGCTCCTGGACAAGACATATGAGCAATGCCCTAGCTATGACATTAAAATTGTCTTGGGTGATTTTAATGCCAAACTAGGAAGAGAAGACGTCTTTGGTGGCACAATCGGAAGATACAGCCTGCACGACACCACCTCCGATAACGGACTCAGGCTAATCGACTTTGCTGCGGGGCGAAACGTTGTGGTAGCTAGTACGCAGTTCCCGCATCTCGATATTCATAAGGGGACATGGCGAATTCCTGGTCAATCAACCGCCAACCAAATTGACCACATTGCGATCGACGCAAGGCACTCCTCCAGTATCAAGGATGTCCGAACGTTCCGAGGAGCCAACGTTGACTCGGACCACTACCTCGTTGTAGCAAAGGTAATGCTACGGATATCCAGACCAAAGCCAAAACAGGGAAATACTGTCAGGAAGTTCAACGTCGGACGGCTACAGTCGCAAGAAATCGCCAGGTCCTTTTCCGATCGAGTCTCTCGCGCCCTCTTAACTAGTCCTTTGCCGCCAACTGCAAACATCGAGAACCAGTGGAAAAACTGCCAGGAAGCCATCAGAGATGCCGCCTCTGACGTGCTGGGCTTCGCACGACCACCACAGCGAAACCCCTGGTTCGACGAGGAATGCCGGCAAGTACATGCAGCCAAACAACAGGCATACAAAGCGGCGCTGCATAGAAGGACCAGAGCTGCTCGCGAGCTCTACGAGCAGAAGAGGAAAGAGGAACACAAGCTTCTCAGAAAGAAAAAGAAAGAGCATGAGAAGCGCGCGATCGAGGAATTAGAGGGATGCCACTGCAGGAATGAAGTTCGGAAGTTTTACCAAAAAGTAAAAAGAACCTCCCAAGGTTACAAACCCCGAACCGAAGCCTGCAAGGACGATCAGGGGAACATCGTGGTGGAAACGCAGTCGGTGCTGAGGATATGGAAAAATCATTTCTGCAAATTGTATAACGGCGATGACGAACCGAATTCCGCTACCATGCAAATTGCACCATTCAACCTGGACGACGTAGGCCAACAATTCCGTCCACCCGATCTTGACGAAGTGAGGATAGCCATATCTAAACTTAAGTCCAATAAAGCTGCTGGAGCTGATGGCCTTGCGGCTGAGCTATTCAAAGCGGCTGGCGATGAATTGGTTAGGAGTATGCACCAGCTCATCTGTAAAATATGGTCGGAAGAAAGCATGCCCGATGAATGGAACCTCAGTATTGTTTGCCCGATCCTCAAGAAAGGCGATCCTCTGGACTGCACCAACTACAGAGGCATCAGTCTTCTTAATATCGCCTACAAGATCTTCTCTGCCGTACTTTGTGAACGCCTGAAGCCATTCGTCAACAACCTGATAGGTCCATATCAGTGTGGCTTTAGGCCAGGGAAGTCCACCATCGACCAAATATTCGCACTACGGCAGATCTTGGAGAAAACCCAGGAGTTCCAAATCGATACCCACCACCTTTTTATCGATTTCAAGGCCGCGTATGACAGCATCTATAGAGACGAGCTATATAGAGCAATGTCTAGTTTTGGCATCCCTGCCAAACTCGTCCGTTTGTGCAGGATGACGATGGAGAATGCACGCTGCTCCATCAAGGTCGGCAAAGACCTCACCGACACCTTTGATGTCAAAAAAGGTTTTAGGCAAGGCGACGCGCTGTCATGCGACTTCTTCAACATCGTTCTTGAAAGAATAGTGCAAAACTCTCACGTCAACACCAGAGGCACAATCTTTCAAAAGTCCGTCCAATTACTCGCTTACGCTGACGACATTGACATAATCGGACGAACAAAGCGTGATGTCAGTGGTGCTTTTGTGAGCATTGAGAAGGAAGCCAAGAAGATGGGTTTAACGGTGAATGAAAGCAAAACAAAATATATGCTGTCCACAAGAAAGGACACCCAACACCGACGTCTCGGACAGAACGTCACTATAGACAGCTATAATTTTGAGGTAGTCAGAGACTTTGTCTACCTAGGATCCGCTATAAACTCAGCGAACGACACCAGCGCTGAGATCAAACGAAGAATTACTCTTGCCAATCGCTGTTTCTTTGGGCTAAGAAGGCAATTGAGAAGCAAAGCCCTCTCTCGAGCAACTAAACTGTCCCTGTATAAGACGCTTATCATCCCGGTCCTGATGTATGGTGCAGAGGCATGGACACTGCTAACAGTGGATGAGAACGCGTTAGGCTGTTTTGAGAGGAAAATTCTCCGGGTGATTTTTGGTCCCGTCTGCATAGATGGGGAATGGAGAAGAAGATACAACAACGAACTGTATGGGCTGTACAGCGACACCGACCTAGCCACAAAAGTGAAAAGCCAACGACTGAGATGGCTGGGTCATCTAGAGCGAATGGACACCAATGCTCCGGCCCGGAAAGTCTTTGAATCCAACCCCGTGGGACAACGCAGTAGAGGTGGACAGCGTAAAAGGTGGCGCACGCAAGTGGAAGAGGACCTCAACCAACTTGGCGTGCGAAACTGGAGGCAGCTAGCTAGAAACCGAGCCGGCTGGAAGAAGCTTGTTGGTTGAGGCCCTGGTCCACCCCGGACTGTAGCGCCACCTTAAGTAAGTAAGTAATTCGAGAGAAAAAAAACTGAAACGTGAAAAGAGCGAAAATCCCATACAAATTTGTATGGGAAAAGTAATGGCTTAGAGCCACGTGTAAATGGCCTCGAACAAATTTGTTTTGCCCAAATTTTTTTGTAGAGCATAAACTTTTGATTTGGGGGGTGTCTGCTATTTAAAAACGGTTTGGGAAATAACGGACACCTTAACCTACATAATATAAATATCGCAAGTAAAAATCATACATGCATACAATTTTAATAAATTTAAAAGCAACACCTAGTTACTTAATTCCTCTTTTCAAAGTTTAGCACCAGTATAACAGCAGCACTAGCACAATGGTACTAAGAAACAGGCATATGAGATCATTTATAAGAAAGAAGGTACCTCCAAAATATCCTTGCATACGTTTGTATTCCTATTAACACCATAACTAAACGTCTTTAGCGTAATTTGCACATCTTCACGTGCAAATGCAGAAAATCTTATTTAATATAAATGTGTTGGTTCTACTGCTGCCGACACACAAAATGGTCCAGATTACGAACCGGAAATTGAAAAATACATTCATATGCTGCACGAATCCGTAGCAAAACGGTAACCCCCAAAAATTTGGCACTATTGTCGTTTGTCATTGGGATGCAGTTTCACCTCACGAAATCCCCGAATTTATTTGTGTACGTCGTGTCGTTGTTGTATATATATGTATTATATCCCACGTAAATGGGTTAGAATGCACGTTTCCTTGCTTCACGGATGTCGCCCAGGTTGCGTCAGTCATCCTTTTTGGCCCGATACGATGCTCAGCAAAGAAAAGAAAAGCAAAAATCACCTTTATAAATTCGTTTGGTATTCCTTTCTTTTTATCCACCTTCACATAGGTACCTAGACACAAACACCCGTATACCCTCACATAAATAGAATTGTGATAGGTTTGTGCATACAATGGGTCATATACGGTTCCATTCCAACCATACCGAATCCTTCTTCTTTTTTTCCCTTTTGGTCCCTAAAATGTTTACTACATCTGCAGCAGTTTTTTTTAATTTTATTTTTTCTGCTTCTAGTACTGTCCCTGTTTGTACAAAAATTGTGAATTGTGAATGGCAATGTTTTTTAAGGAGCTGCCCCATTTCGGATCAACGAAAAAAGGGTGAAAGACCCACAAAGTTATGCATTGCACTTCAAGCAGCTGTTAGAAGTTTAGTAGGGGAATAATTTCAGAGCTCACATAAAATCAGCTGCATATGACACTTTAAGGAAATGCTTGAATCCTTCGTTGTAAGTTCATATGAAATAGTTTAATGTTTTTTTTCGTGTTCGAATCGTTGAACTTAATCGTATGCGATACGTTAAGGGAGAGTGTCTTTAATGAAGGAGTACGTGCATACTACCTTTTTGGAATTTAAAATTAAGAAAGTATTTTTTTATAGAAAAAAAAAAAGTTAAAATATCAGCTGGAACCTTCGGTTTTGCGGGAACGACACGAAATCCCACAAACCAAATTCTCGAATAACGAAATCTCGCATTTTTTTTTTAATCTCGAAAAAAACGAACTCTCGCAAATTAATAATTCTGCTATTTAAAGTCTCACAATTACTTTATCTCACCTTAAATAATCTTGCATTTACATCTCGCGCAAAAACATCAACCGAAATCTCGCAATTTTAAATATCGCAAATTTAAATCTCACAGTAACATTGCTATTAGCTTTGCACTGAAAAATTAAAATCCTGCGAACCAAATAAAGAAACTCGAATACGAAAAACTGTTTCTTTGGCTTTTATTGCTCCAACATTTTTTTTCAATAAATACAAAATTTACCCAACATTATGTAATCTTTCTAATTCTGAACAACAATTTAAATATAAACAATAACAACTACTATGAATAGTAATATGATCTAAGCGTTGGTAGTCAAGGCACTTGATTTCTTTTGCAGGAGTAAGGAAATCTCGCAAAATTTAATTGGATTGAACAAATCAATTTTTTAAACCAAAATCTCGCAAATTCAAATCTTGCGTGAGAATTAAATTTGCGAAAATTAATTGAAAAATGTTTTTGCTGCAAAGCAATAAAGTTTTGCGAGCGTTTTATTTGTGAGATTTTATAGTTTGCGGGATTTTGTGATTGCGAGAATGTTCAAAGTGGGATTAAGTAATTGCAAGATTATGAAAAGTGAGATTTTGTTATTTTGAGATCTCAAATGCGAGATTGAAATCTGAGAGATTTCGTACCCAACCCCGATCCTGGTTATGAAAGCAAAATTTGATATTAGACGCGTTTTACTATCGCTCATAACCAGGGTTGTCAGATTGGGCTATTTATCATAAATTGGGCTATATTTTTCCTAAATTTGAGACAAGAATTTGAAAAAAGTAGCCTAATTTCATATTACTTGGTTTTATTTTTAAGAAATTTCGCTACATAAGTACAGCATTATATTTAAATTTGTTCAAATTTTAAGGATCTGACCTTAGAAATTATTCCAAAGCAAAGAAGAACGTGAAATATAAAAGAAATTTTTGGATTTTGAAATGAGATTGGGCTAGCTGTTGGGCTATATTTAGGGCAGCGATTTTGGGCTACAAAAATTCTGAAATTGGCTACACAAGTGCCCCTTGACCTGGCAACCCTGCCCATAACCCATATGGTTCACCTCGTAAAAATAAAACGATGCGGGTTAGTGCAAAAACAGAGCTGAATATCAGTCTCCTTTTTACTTGCGATATAGGTACTATAGGGCAAGTTTTGGATTCGTGCAGAAAAAAAATTTCGAGATAACAATCAAACATGTAATTACGATGATAGAGAACACGAAAAAAGTGGGTGGCAAAATTCTGTCTGTCTGTCTGTCTGTATGTCTGGTCTGTCTGTCTGTCTGTCCGTACCTCAACCTACAGCCTAAACCACTGAAGCGATTTTCTTCAAATTTTGAACTTAAGGTTTTTTTGTAACTCTCCAGAGGGGAAATTGAAATTTTTTTTTTAGCTCAAAAAATAACGGTATTTGCAATACAACCGTTAAGGAAAAGCTTATTTATCTCAAAAACGACTCCAACGATTTTGATAAAAAAGATTCAGTGTATTTTTGTAGACATGGTGTAAATTTCAGTTAGAAAAAAAATCACCAAAAACATTTATTAACGGTACCTGTCATATAACGGTTTTTTTGATTTTTGATTTCTTCATTAACCGCTCATCCGATTTCAATGAAATTTTTTGCACAAAAGCTTTGTTAGAATATTAATAATACTGCATACCAAAATTTTTGAAAAAATAAATTTTGGATTTTTAAAAAAAGATTCAAATTTTTTTTTTCAAAATTCAATATTTCAAAAACAGGTTGATGAAAAATTTTGAAATTTCAGTTTTAAATGTATATAAATATGTACTCAAAATTGGCATACCAAATTTTTTTTTTGAAAAATGTCACAAAAATTTTATATATAAAAAATTAATTTTTAAGAAAACGGCTCCAACGATTTTTAATTTTTTTTTTGCATATATTCATATTTTGTCATGTAATCAAATGGCATACTTTTTTTTTAGCTCTAAGTTATTTATCAGGCTGTTTACACAATTAAAATAACGATTTTAATGCTTTTTATACTTTTTCTATAATTACTTGAATATTTTTTAAAGTTCTTAAGCCCCACACAACTTGAACATAAGAGCAAGTACGTGCGATCCAGTCGTGCATTTTATTTCTTATGTTTATTGGTTTTTCATGTAAACACCTGTCCCTTTTTCTCTCTATTCCTAACAATCAAATTGCTGACACCATTCACAATGGTAAATACCCCTCTGCCGGTCAGAGTGAAAACCTCTATCTGGGTTATTGAAATTAACCTCGATAGAAACCTGGATCCCATGTTGTTTTTGTAATACATGTTAAAAGATAGCCTCGACCCAGACCTATGTATGTATTATGTCCAAAGTTTGATTTTCAAGCGTATCGGAAATGTTTCATAGTGCATTTATGGACTTTTAACCCTGCGCCGCCTGGCCCCGGGCAAACAAATTTCCAGCTTAATGATTAGGAATTTGAATCTAGTTGGATATAGTTTACAGTGTGTTTTTTTTTTGCTAAAAATCCATGTAAGTTTAACTGAACTTAATATACAAATTGCGTATGACAAAGCCCTCACTATGTCACTGATGAGTCCAAATGAGTAAGCCGGACGCCAATTTGTAGGAATAAAGGCCATAAAAACCTATTTTAAAAAGGAGAAAGTTGTATGGGGTGAACATCTTTGAACAAAAAGAATAAATGTATTCTGAGAAATAGCACGCGGGGGAATGTTCAGACTGAATATCTCGCAGATACATTAGTATACATTTTTAAAAACCTTAACAAAGTCAGAAAACTCGAAAAATCATCAAACTAAAGGCCTTCACTTGAAACGAAGATTGTTTCCATATTTTAAGTTCATAAAAATTTTATTTTGCCTAAAATATCAGTAATTAATAATAAAGCAACGCATTTCGGAGGTTTTGTTACGGTAAGATTTACCGCAACAAAAACCTCTCTTCCTGCGGTTCTTAAAACCTTCTTCCGGCTCTGCTGTTTGGTCATAGTCCAACTCTCGTTGTCTGTTTTCCCCTCCACCCCAAACCAATCACATTTTTCGACCCACAATTTTGTATCCGTTGTCCTCTGGGAGCTTGAGAGTTGCTCGGGGAGGATGACAAACTAGGTTCATCGTTCATCTTTATTCTTTCGTGTTGAGCCAGCGGACGGGCTGGAGACTCACACGCCACCTTTACGTTGAGCGAGGAAGCTCTTTATTAAACTTCTTGTCAGCAGGGACAGCTACAAATGGAAAACATACATGGTACACTTTATGGATCTTGGAGAGCAACACAACATCAACATACATTTCAATTTTCTTTTTTTAAACATGGTGCCTAGCCCATCCCAAATATTCCATTTGAACTTTAACTTTTAATCATCAAATATTAAACATCGACCGCATAAAAAAATGGAACGCTAAACGCTATTCCCTTCATTCCCCAAATCTGTACAAAGGTCCACCGAGTAGTAGATTGCGCGATAGTTAGTTTGTTTTGAGTTTTTGCCTTCCTCCTGCGTTTCCTCAAAAAGGTTTAGAAAATTGTTAAAAGAAAATATTTACCTTCTTCGAATAATTTTCAAAAAGTTAGAAATGTAGAGCAGGGTTGCCACTTTACTGCAATTGCAGTAGATCTACTGCATTTTTTTTTCTCAAAATCAATTTACTGCTTTAAAATAAAATCTACTGCACTTGATTTTACGACCAAAATTACCCTTCAAGTTTAAAAAAATAATAATATGGTTTGTTTAATTTATAGCTATTTTGTCTGTTCTTTTTATGTTTTGAAGAAAAAGAAATGTTATATTATTTTATTTATTTATCAGTTTTGCTCGAATGACATATTTAATTTTTTGAAAAAATAAATAAAAAAATATTTCTACTGCGAAAATATTGAATCTACTGCACTTTTTTTGCAAATCTACTGCGAAAAAATTTCCGAGAAGTGGCAACCCTGATGTAGAGTAGCTGAGAGAATGCTCAGAATTATGTTTTCAACTTTTTATAGTTTTTTCTTCTTTTCTCAAAGTAGTTTATTGTGAATGTGTCTTGCTCCGGCCTTGGATTCGTCAAGTTTTGGGACAGCGCCAACAACTTAGGGAATCCTTTGAATGTGTGAATGAGAGATAGTTTCGTTGGAACTCAACCTCGTAGTGGAACCGTAACAGAGTTCCACGAAAACCATATGTATGTGCATGAGAATGTGTGAGTGAAAAAGAGGCCGGTAAAAGACAAAGGCTAGGCAGAAACAACCACTTCTTGGTTGACTGGATAAGCCGAGAGAGGTTTTTTTTGATTTTGAGAAAGTAGAAAGAAAAAGATAAAAAGTTGAGAAATTTGAAAATTGTTTGATAAATTAATTATAGTTATTAAAGTGTTTTGAAAGTTATTGGAAAGAGGAGTTATTTTATTATAGAGAAACTCGCTTTAAGGAAAGGAGTTTTATAACAATCGCCAGAACGGGGCGAAGAGAATACTGGAGGAAAAGGAAGAGGAAGGAGTTTTGATACAATAAAGGAAAAGATAAGTAGTGTAATTTTGGTAGTTAATTCGTTTTGGTTTTAAGTGTTTGAAAAATAGTGATTCGGTTGGCCTTTTTAAATTCGTTGTTATTTCAAAATTGTGAGACTCGTGACCCCCTTTGTAAAGTAGTTTTTTCCTTTGTTCTTTAATTTCGGGACCGGTGATAGCGGTTCATTCTTGCGGCTTCGACTTTCTTTGTTGGTTTATACATTGTTCTTTTTTATCTTTGCTAATTCACTTTAATTGTTCTTCGAACAATTATTTATTCTGTCTTCTTTTTTTTATCTCGCAAAGATTCTGGGTTTTAATCCAGGCGAAAGCCACGGTTTCCCAGGCCTTTTTTTAATAAACTTTTAAACTCCCCATCAGGGATTCAAATCTTTGTGTTTTTCTTCCTATTTTGAAGAAACATTTTCAGCTCCTGGTTAAGGCAAACAACCATAAAAAGTTTCCTGGCGCCCAGCCTATCGCGTAAGTACACCACTGTACATACCTTCATTTAATTTACCTTTTTACCATCGTAATCTTTTTTTATTCGACTCGAATTGTTTACTTTTTTTTATTCGCATTTAAATTCGGCGAACCCACCCCCAGCTGACTAGCCGGTTGGCTGCATCGTAGTTGCAGTGAGTGTTGCAATATTTTTTTTGTCTATCTCTATTCTCCCATTCTTCTTTGATCGTTTGACAGTTCGATCTTATCTTATTCGATTTTACTTTTCGCGCGTGCCGGTTGCACATATTATTGTTTTATTTCGTTTGTTTTAATATTAATTTAATTGGATTCGTATAATCCCATAGTTCGCGGTTTTCTAGTAAAATATTCGTCATCTTAATCTTCCTAATCGTCTTTTAAATTCGCGGTAAAAATATTGCAACAAGTGGTCAATATTATAATTAATTGACAATTTTAACTACTATATCTACCCCTGTAAATGCAACATGGATAGCATGGCAGTTGTAAAAAGGAATAATAGAATATGGAAGAATTTTTGAGGGTTTAATAGATTGAGCTTGAAGTGCTTATTATATCATTTAATTGTTGAACATAGAAAAGAATACTACGTATACAGAGAAGAGATCAAACCTGCACCTTTTAGCCTTCAGCAAGTTTTACATCCACTCTGCCATTGCAACCCACAATCATTAAAAGACCCTTTCATTTTACTCTAAGGCTACACCAAACAATCTAATTGGAATATTAAATACTGGCATGAGGTGCAGTGGCGTGGCGTCCATATTACACGATTCCTTGAATCTTCCCTTGTCCACCAAACAACATCAAATTACAAAAATTCTGATTGCATTTTTAAATATAAATATAGCCTATTATTTTCCCGTGATTTTAAGATCTTATTCTTAAAGACCCGACCATTAAAAGTTATAAGCATTTAAATGGAGCCATCTCACTTTTTCCGGAAACATTTTTGAATAAATTCAATTAATTTAAAAATTGTGTGGGAGGAGGTCTCCCCGTTAAGGGGAGATAAAAAAGATTTTTAAAGTTTTTAGTTTCCTGGAACTTATGTTTGCAAAAAACTACCATAAAATCTCTGTTTTTTATTTCTTTTTTCTGGTTGCTTTCAATAGTGAAAGGACACTCTAATAGTTCAACTGTAGTTAGTTTTTACGACTATTTGCTAGCTTACATGTTGGGCAAAAATTATCATCATTTTCTTCCATTGTTTATAGAATCACCCATTTGTAGACGTACTTGATGGCGTGAAGAGATGTACAGTCCTCAGTAGACTTTAACGCTAAATAAGGATCGTATGGAAGTACACTTCGACTGACCATTTGTACTCCTCTCGTTACTGACTTTTCTGTGGATCGACGACGGTATGAAGCATAACCATTGACATTTGGAAATGTGATGTTGGTTAAATATTTAGGAAAAGATTTCGAGCAATTTCCATCAATCAAGTTGCGTAGGGAAATTTTGGGTCGCACGGACGTGCATCATGCATCGCAACACGATCTCTCTAAACGGGGATTGCTTCTATGAGATGGTATTTCGGATGAGACAATTTCTTCAATCCTTTGAGCTGTTTGAAAATATTTTTTGCAGCAAGCGCAACCAAAATATGAGCGTGTGGTAGACCACGCTTTTGAAATTCAATAGAATAAACGAAAGCAATTGACTTTCCAAAAATACCATGCTTAGTCAAAGCATCAATTAGAGCATCAAGTTTGATTTTGAAAACGCAAGCAACCACGGGTCTATCGCTCACTTGTTCACCGCGACTGAAATCTTCGGAAATCTCATTCCATATCGGGTTTGCAGTAAATGTTGTAACGAACCGCGGGTGTTATCGGCAAGGGTTCCCAAACTGAATGCTATGGCTCTCCACGGAGGGATGAAAATCGCCAGCACATAGACCAATTTGAGAACCCTTAACCTCCCCTTCCTTTACCACCAATACAACCCCATGCTACAGGCACATGAGGCTGATCCTGGCAGCAGGAAAGAGAGGGCGTCCAGGCTACAGCAGCGAGGCATGCTAGCATGTGCACGTCCTAGCTCGTCGGAGGGAGGGTTCTTGCTACCGTAGCGGGGAATGAGGTTACGAATATGTTCATGCCAAAGAGTAGAGAAGTTTGGGTTCAAAAAAAAAAAATTGTCGAGCCCGAAATCGTCCAAAAGGGAGGGGTGTGATCTCAATAGGGGTGGGGGGGAGGGTCAAAGGTGTTGATGACCCTCCGGAGGAATTAGCAAATACCAAGGTGGTATCCTACGGATACCACCTTGGCTACTGCTTCCTCCATATTGTGCAGTAGCCCCTTAGGGGCCAGTTATAGCGATCAGGAAAACGAAACAGGAAAAATTTTCGGATGGATTATTTACTATGCTGAAACACAAATGCTTCACTTATCAATGACAATTAAATCAAAGAATTTTTTTTTGCTAAAAACACTTTGAATTGATTAATTATTTTTTGTTTAATATGAATTTATCTTTTTTCCTGATGTAAATTCATTTTTCGTGCCAACAGATTGACATATCAAACAAAGTGGAACAAATCGTTCCAATGATTTGAGTTCCAATTTTTGAATTGAATTGCGGACGAAAAAATCTTTCGTATATGCTTTTCAATCAGGAAAATTTTGCGGTAGGCTGTATGTGTGTTTATATTCACATGTGCTCGGGTTGCCAACTGACATATTTTTCCTGTTCGTTATAAACGACCATCAGGAAAAAGTATTCAATTTTATACTGTTTCAACTTTTCCTGATGGATTTTCCTGATCGCTATAACTGGCCCCTAACCTGTGTGTCCACAAGTTTACCCAGTCGTTATCTACAATGTCCCATCATCTCCATCCGTCAGCTCCACCTCTGACCTAGGATTTAAGCAGCCATCTTAAGTCCAAATAGTTTTAATCCAAGAGAATACTTCCCTTCCAATCCAAAATATTTCTATAAAAAAAAATTAACAATATTTATTTGTTGGCCAAGTATAGGACAAAAAAAAAAGATAGATTTTAATCGATATGATATTTTAATAAATTAGTTTAAATAAAAGAGGTTGGTTGGTAACCCTAGTATTAATCAATCAAAATCTAATATAATTATTCATGCAATGGTATTATATAATGTTTTATGTAATTTGTTTATGGGTTTGTAATTTCTTTTTTTTTTATATTTATTCAGGTAATATGTATATTTTAAGTTTGTGTATTAATTAATATTATTAATTATAAAATATTTGTATAATATTATGTATGTTGTAATTTGTGAATTGATCAATATTTGTAATCTTATCTAAAAAAAATTTGTGTAATTGGTATGTATGAGGTATATTTGTGTATCCTTATGTGTTGTATATTTGTTTATGTTTTTTTTTTTTGTATTTAAGTATAGGTATATAATTTGTAAAGATTATTTTGTTGATTTAATTTTCAGGTATTTTTTGCTTTTTTTTTTCTATTTTGCTCTTTTGCATACTATATTGTCAACAAGAATTGACAACTAAGCCCTCCCCAAATCCAAAACAGAAAAAAAAGATTTACCATATGTAAAAAAAATAAAAAAAAAAAATAAATAACGAAAAAAATGACTTACTCAGTCGATTGGACTGCCAAGGAGGTGCACCGCTTTGGAGTAACAATTATTATTCTTCATTATAGGTGACGTACTGTGGAAGAGAGTTTTATTTTTTTTTTGTTTTGTTTAAGGGCGTAAGGGTAGTTTTGGTTTATGGAAAATTCACATTATTTATTTTATTTCAGATCTCTTTTCATTTTTTTCTTTTTTTTTTCTTAACTATTTTATTTTATTTAATTTGGCCACTCTATTTGCTATTTCTTTTTAGAGGGAAATATTTTGTTTACATTTTTCTTATAGCACTTATACTAATTAAACAGTTACACAGCACTGAGCACACTCGACACAATAGGAAATTAGAGATAGGGTATACACTTAGAGATAAGAAAAAGGTAAGTACGAGAGTACACACTGGACACTTTTACACTGGAAAATGGGAAATCCTCCTCTCCGCCTCGTAGGGTGATGCTTTGTTGGTGTCCGTTGCAGCGATCCTTTTGATGATGTTTGGTAATTAGTTCTCTGGTAGGTGGATTCTTCAGGCTTATTCCCACAGGTAAGTTATTAATCTTCTTTTTTTTCAAGGTAGATAGGCAAGTATTTTTGTGTGTTATTTATTTTCCTTTTTTCTTTTTTTTATTATTTCATGTATTTTGATTTTGTTTTCTTTATTGTTAAAAATTAGGCAGCCAAAGACTCATCCGTAAAAGTAATTAATTGTTCACCCGACGAAATTGAGCAAACAGCGAAAGAGATGAATCTGGATTTAGTTTTTTCCAAGGCACCACCAATAACAGGAATATCAAAATGTCATATTATGTTTTGGCTCAATGACGTGCTGCATAAGGCCGAAACATCCAAACTTATTTTTTTCTTAAAAAATCGCAAGTAACATGAGTTACTGAATTTATGTTACGTGAGTTACCTGAAAACTTGTAATTTTTTCTTTATATATTTTAAAAATATTGATTCTTTTATGAATTAAAAAAGACTTTTATATTTTAATCTGAATTTAGCATTAAAAATCTGTTAAACTTAAAAATTTCGCAGAAAATTTCAATTGTTTCATGCTCTAAGAACCTAGTGTCCAAAGCGTGTAACGTGAGTTACCAACTGTATTTAATTTAATAAATTTAATAAATGCTATTTTTCTTAACAATTGTTTTACTAAATTTTGAACAAATGAGTGCATTATATTCGTGGATAATATATTTTGAATCAATTTAAAAAAACATTGACAATAAATTTTCAATTTATTGCTTTTAAATTTTTGTTAATGTAACGTGAGTTACCATGGGATTGCCCAGATCAACATCGTTGATCAACAGTGTTGAGTAAGTGTAGACGTGTTGATCGACAAAGCCAATCAACATTTGTTGACCCGAACGTAACCCGATTCAAATGGATAGCAATCCACAAAGTTGTTCAACAAATTTCAATTTCATGAACATAATGTATTTAATTTATTTAATGTTAATAATATCGTTTTAACTTTATTGTTCACAAGAAAAAATAAAAAAAAGTTGGGTACCACCAGGATTCGAACCCTGAACCCTTCGGTTACATCCTGACGCATCGATCAGAAAATTCCAAACCACACAAATGTTTGCTACGAAAGTTTTTCACGTACACACTAGCATGTTGATCGACAATGTTAACCAATAATGTTGATCGGCATAGTGTGGACCGTCCATTAGGTCTGCAAGGGATTAATTTTTTGTTTCGTCTTCCCTTTTTAAACTATGCACACCACGCCACTGTAAGGTAGTAATGCCAAACAGAGATCAAAGACCGTCGGCTACATCGGTCATCCTCATCATAAACATCGACATAATTCCCAAAACGGATTGGATGTATTTTCGGATATTATTGTTACGCATTTCGGTCTCTAAAATATTTTATAATGCGAATTTTGTTCAAAGTTTCAATGGGAAAATTATTATTACTACTTGATGATATTTCACATTATCCTCAATGGAATTTTCATATTAGCGTTACGTGAATTATTCCATAGTCATTTTAGTCAGAACACAACGTAAAAGGAAATTAGAATTCCTTGTGGTGATTATAATGAATTGATATGTATATGTATTCTGGTTTGTATATGGAAATGGGTGTGTGTGTTGCGTTGGAACGTTATAGAGTATTAAATTCATAATCAATTTGATGCTTTTAAACGGTTTTATTTATTTTAGCTTGTAACGAGGCGGAATAAACCATAGCTACAATAATGAAATAAATTTATTCATGAAATTATAGACCACCCATGATAGAGTTAGAAGTCTGTGCTCACAGAAAGCAGGGTTTTAAGCGTTAAATCGTGTACACATGTGAAAAGCTGCATAGAGTGGTATTAAGTGGCCAGATTAAAAGACGGACATGTTGTTAGCTTTGATGATGATTTGAATATTAGATGCAGTAGATATATTTAATGACACGGAATTCAGCCTTTAAGTATCGGATAATATGTGTTCAATTTGTATGCATTGACGAAAGAGTTTTGTAGATAATAATCGTGGAATTTTAACATAATGTGTGGTGATGTATGGTATTGCGATTTACAAATTTTTGATTTTTTTAATTCAAATCCTCCCGCAACATAACTTACTTAACGCTCTTTTGCTCAAATGTGCCATAGATCTTTGGTGTACCTATGTATACCTACTTAAGTTGAAAAGGGCAGGCTACGAAGCCTCGCAAATCAAAATCTCGCATTCGAAATCTCGCTTTTCATAATAACGCAATTACAAAATCCCGCTTTTCATGATCTCGCAATAACGAAATCCCGCGAACTAAAATCTCACAAATCAAAATCTCTCAAAAATTAATTGCATTACAACAAGTACATTTTTTGATCAAAATCTCGCACAAGATTTTAGTTTGCGAGATTTTGATTAAGCAAATGTAGGTATTTGTTGTCTGGCAAAAATCTCGCATCAAACCCTCCAAGTGGGTGCCGGGCGGTAATGATCACCACAGTTGATCTTGTGCTTTGACAAGATTGGGGATCAGCTAAGGTCAGGTCGAACTGTTGAGGTGTTCCTTTACTCCTCAATAGTTCAACCCTCAGCAATTCGATCTGACCATAGATGCGAGTCCCTAATTTTCAGTGGTGGTGTGAGCGATTTTCATAATCCGTGCCGAAGAAATGGAAGGCTGGGGGGCAAACCAGTCACTAACGAGCTCATTCGGGCGCCTTGGCAGGGTCCGTCTTAGACTGCCTTACCCCGGTATATCGGCTCTGCCGGGGCTGACCATCTTTTCCGACCTACTCGTGGGACCTTCATTTACTTTTTTTAACAACAATGGACGATTTAGACATGACTAACTTACCATCCGCTGACACTGAGGATGAACTTTTGGCCTCCAGTCAGGAGACCATCGTAGGGAAACCTGCAAACACAGGGAGCACTGGTAGTACCAGCCATAGTACACCTGTGCCCCGACCGACCACCAATTCCGAACCAAAGCCTTCGTGCAGCAATGCCAGCCAAAGCAGCGCTGTACGGCGTAGTAAAAAGAAATCGGCGGGTACTCTTCTCAAGTTCCAGTTCCGGAAGGCTACCTTCATTCTTGACAAGATTGCCAAGAATGAGGAAGCTGGGACTGTTCTTGAGAGAGACCTAGCTGATAAAATCAAGTACCAGAAAATTGTTGAAGAGTACAACAGTTTTCTGGCTACGCAAGAAAAGTCAACCCAAGAAAAAGCTGTCAAACGAAATAGGTCTCGAGACGAGACCAACCAACCTCCGAAAAGGAGTAAGTTTGATGGCCAGAAAAAGAAAGTGCCACCTCCCAGAGCAGCGCAACCGCGTACTTTAAGTGAGGTCGTCAGAGATGACCTCCAAGTATCGGTTGTGGATGAGCTCTCTACCAACAGCAGAGGTCTGCTGGAAGTGTGGAACTCCATCGAGGCCAAGCTCTCGGAGATGGTGTTTTCCTACACCGTGACGGCAAGCGAGGGACCCTACCCTAGTTTTGACTCTGGTGAGATGCTCAGGGGACACAGGGTTGTCAAATGCGCGGACTTGTTCTCTAGGGATTTCCTTAGTAGCTGCATTGCTAAGACTAGCAATCACTGGGATGGCTTGAGGCTCAAGCTCATCCCAGCTAAGGATATCCCTAGACAACCAAAGGCGCGTATCTGGTTGCCCCTCATGAGTATTAAGCCAAGCGGACAGGAGCTGATCCGCGGTCTTCAGAGGCTAAATCCGTTGATTCCGATGCGGGACTGGGCAGTCATCAAGACTGAGGAACCGCAGAAGAACAGCGCTTCTTATCTTCTGAAGATTAGCGAAGAAAGTGTAGGAGAACTTGAGAAGGCTGACTTCAAACTCCGCTTTGGCATCAGGTTTGCCAAAGTCAAAATTCTGCCCAGTCAGGGTACAGACCCCGACAAAGTTGATGACAATGTCGAGTTCGACGATGTCATCGATGGAGTCGAGGTCCCCAGCGAGCCGCCGGGCCCTGATTGTGCAGAATGCAATCAAAATTAAAAACGCGATGCTGAGGGTCATTCAGATTAATCTGAAGCACTCGAAATGTGCATCAGATAATCTGAGGGTTTTCCTGAGTGAGGAGAACATTGACGTCGGCATCATACAAGAACCGTGGGTTAACGGCCGTAGAGTGAGAGGTCTCCAAGACAGCCAGTATGATCTGTTCTACAAAACCGCAAACCAAGACCAAGGTAAGCCTCGAACTTGTATTTTAGCTAAAAAACACTTAAAAGCTTTTTTGTGTCCTAACCAGGCACGTAGCCAGAGGGGGGGCTTGAGGGGCTGAAGCCCCACCCGAAAATCTAAACAAAACTTTAAACCTTTCTAATATATTAAATTCAAATCTATAAAAATAAGGAGACTATCCAGGTAGGAATAGTTTATTTGAATTTAGCTAAAGTTCTCAACTACTTGAAAATACTTCGTTAAAAAGCAAAAGAGACTATTTAGATATGTTTACAATTTGAAAAATTGAATTTTGAAGACTCTTTAGGTATTTTATTTAACTCTAAAAGCTTTTTCAAATGAGGAGAATATTCTACATATGTATACCTACATTTTATTTGATTTGGAATTGGGATCAGTAAACGACTTCAGTTATTGCCAAAAAATTGCAAATTAAAAATAACCACAAATTCTATAAGATTTCAGAGTAAAACAAACCAAAATAAATAAAAATAGTGATATGCGCGTTACCAAAACATATGATTTAAAATAACTTTCAGCTTTCGGAAATTTTATATTTATATTAATTATATATATTTATATTTTATATTTATGATTAAGAGCAAAAAAAATATTGGAAGTTCCGTTTAAGAAATATTTAACAATAAAATTTGGATATGAAGAGTTTTGCTGCAAATGATTGGATATGGTCAATTTCCCCACCATTCCACCCTCTCACAATTGCACCCTTTAATATAAAAGCACTCCAATACTTTCCAATCTTTAATTATCCATTTAAATTTGTTTACAATAAAATCCCGTGAATGTGGTAAGTTGTTATTTTTGAATAGATGGTCAACCACAGATCCCTACGCAATACATACGGAAGAATCCCACAAAAAAGTATAAGCTCTCATAGTAAAATGTATTTTATGAACCCGGGGATAGTTCGGGTGAATTTTCCAACTTTGAATTTTACCTGATATTTTTGTTACGGCATGGGAGTTTTAATACTTTTTTTTGGATTCGTAGTATAAATCTATTATGACGGAGCGTACGATAAGGCTATTAAATTTTTATCATTATTAAAACCCTTTTGGTTTTGTTAAGCTCAGGTTTTAAAAATTTAAAGATATGTTCTGATATTGTAACAACTGAAATAACTAAACGAGCTATAAGTTCAAGTTGTATCAGTATCCTCGCTGACGAAACAATGGATGTTACTGGGTGTGAACAACTTTCGATATGCCTTTGATATATCGACTGTGAACAACTTTCGATATGCCTTTGATATATCGACTGTTTAACAGATCCCAAAAGTTGTATGCTTCGGGAAGATTTTGTAGGTTTTGTTCCTGTTGATGACTAAACTTCTGAAAACTTGACAAAAACCATACTGCAGCGATGTGAAGAGCTGTATCTTGATATGAAGAATTGTGTGGGCCAAGGCTATGATGGAGCCGCAAATATGGCAGGTCACTTAAGTGGAGTACAGTTCAGGATAAGGCATGCAACAGTATCAAAACGCTTGGTATGTACACTGTGCAAGCCATCGCTTGAACATGGCTCTGTCTAATGCCATGTCAAGTCCTGCAATTCAAATTGCCTTGGTGTAGTAAGTGAAATAGCTAATTTCTTCCACAACCATTCAAATGCAAATATAACTTTCTAAACTGTCATTAAAAAACACGCACCAGAGAGCTGAAAAACTCGACTTCTACGTCTATGTGAAACAAGAGTCATTGAAATGCATGACAGTTTTATTTCCTTAATAGAGCTTTTCAAATGCATCTCAATAAGTTTTGAAGAAATAACGAGCAGAACGTGGGCGATATGTCGTCGAAAGCATCAACACTTGGCAGCGATCCAAAGAAGTGATTACCTAGTAAGCCTCATTGTGTGCGAAAAACTATTCTGTTTAACGCTGCCCTTATCAGTTTTCCTACAGAGCTATTTCTGCAATCGACCGCACAAAAGAAGTTTGGAGTTCTCTTAAGAACATAAGAGAAAATGCCGAAAATTTTTTCAGAGAGGCTTTTCAATCCGCATATCCCAAGTTGCCGAAGACTTATTTGAAGTTCAATTAAGAGCTCCAAGAGCTTCATTGAAACAAACACTGCGATCCAATCCAGAAACCTCTTCTACTGAAGCCTATTTTAGAGTGTCTAAACTGATTCATTGCAAAAATTCATTAATACAAAATCTTACGGACAGATTCATGGACAACGAAGACGTTCTACCATCGCATCGTTTCAAGCTCTTCTCCCTGGTTTTGCCGCAGTTGAGCGAGTGAACGAAATGGAAAAACTAACATATGATTTTGATAATACAATTTCTTTGTCAGCTGTGAAAGCTGAGTACATTCTTTGGTGCGGAAAAATATTGGCGAGGGATCTTTCTACCGAAGTTTTGAAATTGCTTGATATAGGTATAGCCTTACTATAGAGGTATAAACTTCTTGCTTACGGTTTTTGCCACGCTTCCAGTGACCACAGCTGGTGTTGAAAGAACCTTTTCAACTATGAAAAGGATTAGATAACTTGATTGAAGTCATGTGAAAAAAATCAAGACGTCTTCTGCTTTAAGAAAATGTGTACAGAAAAAATATTTAAGTGTGTTCTATTTAAAAACTAATAAAAATCAATAAATTGGTATAATTTTAGTTTTTTGTTTAAAGAATTTCTCGTAAAACTTGGAAGCAAGCCCCCTCCAAAACAAAATCCTGGCTACGGCACTGGTCCTAACCTTAGCACTTCCGATCTGACAGTCGTCAGATTGGACGATAAAAATGCAGACGGCTTACTGGTGGCCTCAGCGTACTCGGCGCACGACAGGCTGTCACCGCCGGAAGAGTGGCGCACGCTTTCGTCCGAGGTCAACACGAAAGGGACAAACCTCCTGATTGGATGTGATGCTAACGCACGACATACTCTCTGGGGTAGTTCGGAGATTAATGAACGAGGTGAGTCTCTTTTTAATTTTATTATTGAAAACAACTTAACTGTATGTAACAGAGGTACTACTCCTACTTTTGTCTTTCCGAGCTCGGATAGCTACGAAGGGTGGGAGGACATACTTGATATTACCGTCATTAATAATAACTTTAAGCTATCAGTGGAGAATTGGAGAGTATCCCCTCTTAATTCCTTTTCGGATCACAGATGGATTCTCTTCAATATTAATTTCGAGTCTGAAACCCCTGCTCCCTATAGAAACCCGAAAAGAATTGACTGGAAGAAGTTCAGCCAAATCGTAAATTCCAAACTGCGCAATATACCGAATCTGAGTCCAGAATCAGTTATAGATCTAGAATCAATGGTGAAAACCATTGAAGTGTCTATGAACACTGCTTTTAAGGTCTCTTGCCCAGTTAAATATAGCCGTAAAACCCTTCCTCCATGGTGGAATGAAGACCTGTCTAGTCTGAGAAAAATTACTAGGAAGATCTTCAATATCTGCCACAGACACAAGTTTTACCAACCTTATAAAGACTGTTTGAAAGTCTACAAGCGTGCTCTCGCATCAGCGAAGAAACTTGGTTGGAGAGAATACTGCCTTTCTATTGAGAGCTTAAAAGATTCCGCAAGGCTTAGCAAAGTTCTTTCTAAGGAGCATTGTAATCCTACGTTCTTGAAAAAGCCTGATGGATCTTGGACAGTTTCTCCGACGGAGTCCTTAGAACTGCTGATGACGACACACTTTCCGGGCTGCGAGAATAGCAACCCCGAAACGCATAGAACTTATAATTTACCTTTAGCTCGTGTAGAGCATATCAATACCGTTATAACTAAAGAAAGAATAGCCTGGGCTATTAATACTTTCTCCCCGTATAAATCTCCAGGCCGAGATGGAATTCTGCCAATCATGCTTCAAAAGCTACAAGATTTGGTAGTCCCACGGCTAGAGATGATTTTTAAAGGATGCCTCCTTCTCAACCATGTTCCAGAGTCTTGGAGACATGTAAAAGTGGTTTTTATTCCAAAAGTAGGCAAGCGAGGACACGAATCCGCGAAGGATTTTCGTCCAATTAGCCTAACCTCTTTTGTACTTAAAACTCTAGAGCGTATTCTAGACACACATATTAGAGACATACTTGTGGAATGTCCTCTAGTAAACTCTCAACATGCATATCTCAAAGGTAAGTCGACCGAGACGGCCCTTCATGAGGTAGTGCGTACAATTGAGAAAACCATCAACTTCAAAGAATATACCCTCGCTACATTCTTAGATGTAGAAGGGGCTTTCAACAATGTGCTAACCGAATCTATTCTTGAGGCACTCGTTGACTTTGGTGTAGAGGACTACATCAGAGAATGGATAATATCCATGCTCAAAGATAGAAAGATTCATGGCACGTTAGGTAATGCAAACTCGACAAAACACGTCAGGAGAGGAACACCCCAGGGCGGTGTTCTGTCACCACTTCTATGGCTTTTAGTCATGAACAAAATCCTCTTTAAACTGGAGAGATGTGGTGTGAAGGCGGTTGCGTATGCGGACGACTTGGTATTATTAGTGTCAGGGAAGTTTACTCCTGTGATAAGCGAAATCACAGAGATGGCTTTGAGAAAAGTTAGCAACTGGGCTACGAGTTGTGGTCTAGGAGTCAACCAGAGCAAAACTGAACTGATGCTTTTTACTACCAAAACTAAGATACAACCCTTCACTCCACCCCGACTTAACGGCCAAACACTCTCACTATCAACCAGTGCAAAATATCTAGGTGTCATCCTAGACCCTAAGTTAAACTGGAAATTAAACATCGAAGAACGGGTCAGGAAGGCCTGCATAGCTTTCTACGCCTGTAGCAAAACCTTCGGTAAAAACTGGGGCCTTCAATCAAAGATGATCCTATGGACGTATACTGCAGTGGTACGGCCGATTCTAACATATGGTTCGATTGTCTGGTGGCCCGCACTAAATAAGACATATAACATCGACAAACTAAAAAAGGTTCAAAGAACAGCTAGTGTTGGTACCACAGGGGCTCTTCGATCTTGCCCAACGGATGCCTTAAGCGTTTTTCTGCACCTTCTACCACTTGATCTACACATAAAATATCTAGTATCTTGCAGTGCCCTAAGACTTAAAGAATCAAATTCTTGGGTTGCTAAACCTTATGGTCACAGCAATATCACAAATTTGATTCCCGCTGATATACTTTCGACTCCCACTGACTACCGCGCTCCTACAATGAGCCTCAGTAAAGATTTTAAAGTCTTATTCCCATCCAGAGGGGACTGGGATGATGACGCCGTGACGAGAGACTTCGACACAACTATCTATACTGATGGCTCAAAGATGGAGTGCGGTGTTGGCTCAGGAGTCTTCTCTGAGTCTCTCAACATCTCCAAGTCATTTCGGCTACCGAATTTCGCTAGTGTATTTCAAGCTGAAATACTGGCAATCAGGGAGGCTTGCAAGATGCTAAAAGCAGATCCAAACCAAAATCGTAATACAGCCATCCTTACAGACAGTCAGGCGGCTGTTAAAGCCATTGATTCGGCTACATCATCCTCTAAATTGGTCCAACAATGCCGAGATGAGCTCGCAAGTCTAAACATTAACCTCAAGGTCACTCTTATCTGGGTTCCTGGTCACAGTGGCATTGAGGGTAATGAACGGGCAGATGAACTAGCCAGGCAAGGATCAGCCCTTCACATCTCACTTGCGGAAAGAGTCTACATTCCCCTTGGAGTTGTGAAGGGCAATATATTGTCAATTTTCCTTAGAGAATTTAACCGTAGGTGGAGCAGTTTGACCAACTGCAAAATATCCAGAATGATCTGGCCCGCCTTAAATAAATCCCGAACAATTGATCTCATATGTAGACCCAGGCGGGATATAGCCAGGGTCGTAGCAACCTGCACTGGACACTGGCCAATTGGAGAACATGCGGCGAGGCTGGGTATTCCTTACAATACTCACTGTCGCAGTTGTGGAGACCAGCAAGAAAAGGAAACAGTCCTACATTTTCTCTGTAAATGTCCAGCTCTAGCCAGAATGAGAGCACAATCGTTTGGAATGGCTTTTTTTGACGACCTAAACGAACTTTCCGAAATGAAGATCAAAGACTTGATCTCTTTTCTTAACGCCACGAAATGGTTCTGAGACAGAAATCTGTTGCGTTGCATCATGTTCCCCCCCAGATCCAAAGTCCGCGAGTAATCGGAACCCGGGTTTCTGAGGAGCTTCATGATGCTCAATGGCAATGATGACCACATGATCTGATCGATCGCTTCGTTGCTACTCTACAACCTGCCGAGCTCGGCATAATGTGGCAAGCTCGGGCGAGATGCGATCCGATCGAGTGAGTGTCCTATGACCCCAACTCACAAGATACATTAACCATGCTCCACAGCCGTCCTATTTCAAAGCAAGGAACGCTTTTATCTACTTTCATACACAGGTCAAACGAGTTATGGTATCAAAACGGCGCAATCCAGTGCTAATTGGGCAACAGCGAGTGTTACGCTCTTGCCACCATTTTTACCTACCCTACCTAGGTATTTGTTGTTATGCAATTAAATTTTGCGAGATATCCTACCTTCTGCAAAATACTTATGTAAATCCAGTGGCTAAGTGCTTTAAGACCACACAGTTATTTATTAATTGTAACAATTTTTCGATCGAGGAACTAGACATTAGAGGGATGCCATTGCAGGAATGAAGTTCTGAAGTTTTACCAAAAAGTTAAAAGAACCTCCCAAGGTTAGAAGGCCCGAATCGAAGCCTGCGAGGACGATCAGGCGAACATCGTGGTAGAATCGCAGTCGGTGCTGAGGATATGGAAAAATCATTTCTGCAAATTGTATTACGGCGATGACGAACCGAATTCCGCTACCATGCAGATTGCACCATTCAACCTGGATGACGTAAGCCAACAATTCCGTCCACCCGATCTCGACGAAGTAAAGATAGCTATATCTATCTAAACTTAAGTCCAATTAAGCTGCTGGAGCTGATGGCCTTGCGGCTGAGCTATACAAAGCGACTGGCGATGAATTGGTTGGAAGTATGCACCAGCTCATCTGCAAAATATGGTTGGAGAAAAGCATGACCGATGAATGGAACCTCAGCATTGTTTGCCCGATCCTCAAGAAAGACGATCCACTGGACTGCACCAACTACAGAGGCATAAGTCTTCTTAATATCGCCTACAAGTCTTTTCCGTCGTACTTTGTGAACGCCTGAAGCCATTATAGGTCCATCGACCAAATACTCGCGCTACGGCAGATCTTGGAGAAAACCCATGAGTTTCAAATTGATACCCACCACCTTTTCATCGATTTCAAGGCGCGTATGACAGCGTCTATAGAGACGAGCTATATAGAGCAATGCCTAGTTTTGGCATCCCTGCCAAACCCGTCCATTTGTGCAGGATGACGGTGGAGAATGCACGCTGCTCCATTAAGGTCGGCAAAGACCTCACCGACATCTTTGATGTTAAAAAAGGTTTAGGGCAAGGTGACTTGCTGTCATGCGACTCCTTCAACATCGTTCTTGAAAGAATACTGCAAAACTCTCACATCAACACTTGGGTCACAATCTTTCAAAAGTCCGTCGCTTACGTTGAAATATTCGGACGAACAAAGCGTGATGTCAGTGGTGCTTTTGTGAGTATTGAGAAGGAAGCCAAGAAAATGGGTTTAGGTAACGATGAATGAAAGCAAAACGAAATATTTGCAGTAAGCAAGAAATGACACCCAACACCAACGCCTCGGACAGAACGTCACTATAGATAGCTGTAATTTGCGGTCAGAGACTTTGTCTACCTTGGATCCACTACACGGAAAGAATTCTTGGATCAGATCACGAAAAATGAGCTGCAAATTACGAAAAATTAATCCCGATTTATACCTTGGCTTCGGATTTCGTAAATTACGACTATTTGTTTACAATTTGCAAAACTGAGCAAAATGAAGATATTGATACTCAAAAATCGTAAATCAACACTCTTTAAGTATCAATAATTGTATCGAGAGAAAACAGAAATTGCGAACAACAAATCGCACAATTTGTAAAATGCAAAAAAGATTTTTGATCACCACTTACTTTTATTTCGTGATATTGCTACTTTGAAAGATCAATCTTGCTCTACCCTTCATTTTGCAGATATACACATTTAATTTAGTTTATTTAAAATAAATACTTCAAGCTGACTCTACTTGGATTTGAACTAGCAACCCTCCAGTTGCAGAGCGAGCGTGCAACCACTAGGCCAATTTGCATTTTAGATCTATGGTGTCACAAATTATTGATTAGATACATGCCATGTTGTGGTGCTTTGTCTCTTCGACAAGTAAGTCGTGATTTAGGAATTTTTTGTTTGTGATTTGCAACTATTCTCATGGAGTTGCAAATTGCGACAAAAAAAAACGTAAATCAGTGATGGTGCAATGTTAATTACTAAATATTTATCGCAAATAAATATTTTTAAATGTTGTTTGTGAAATTATGCTTTTGGAGAGTAAATTATGCCAAAAAAGTTGTATGTATGAAAAGTACAAGCTTGAATTATGGATTTTAATTGCAAATCACGAAAAAACAAATTTTGTAAATTGCTGCGTTTTGAACGTTTAAATTACCAGTTTTTGTACTAATTTGGGATGAAAATGCTTTGATTTACGAATAAAACATGATTCGTAAATTGCAACTGCAAATTTTTCAATTGGTGATTTTTCAATTCTTTCCGTGTATAAACTCAGCAATCGATACCAGTGCTGAGATCAAACGAAGAATTACTCTGCCAGTCGCTGTTTCTTTGGGTTATACTGCGTTTTCATTAGAGCTGAAATGAGGTAGTTACGCAAATTGCAGAAAAAGTGTTTTCATCTAATTACCTCATTTTGTTTGATAACCCGGTTTAATTATTTTTGAATTTGATTTCATTGTCCTCGATTGTCACTGTATATATATTTAAAAATAAAAAAAGAACTTAAAATGGAAAACGACTTCACGCCAGAGAATCTGCTAATTTGTACTGCCAACTAAAATGGATTGCCCCTGTCAGTACCAGAATCATATCTACCCGAAGGATCATGGTCCGGGTGCAATTGAGCATCGTCGCTGTTGATCCACAAACCGACAGGCTGGACGTAAGTCATTAACCGAGATTTCAGGATGCATAATGTACATATGTATATTAGAGTTTGAGGATTTGAATCTGTTGATTTGTAGTGCCCATGAAAATGGTCTATCAGTGTGTCTAGAATCATAAATGCTTTCGTGCAATTGAACATCGATGTTTATCGAGACGTCGGCAGGACTGTTTATTGGATCTAAAGTTGATCACCATTTTCGGGACAGTCTGGATGATTTCATTTACGGTTTAACCCAGAAGGATTGTCTTATCAGCAAGAGCAATTAAAGCAAGAAAATTAACATGCAGTGTATGTGTAGCGTTATCGTGCTTAAAAATAAAAACATTATTTCTTTATTGCTCATTATTGTAACTATATTTTTTTGCAATCAGCTATTTGTACATATAAATAATATTGATTTTTAGCACCTCGACTGGTAAGTATTCAAACACTTCTATGCAACTGTCGGGCACTCTGTTTGTCTGGCGGTTTGATTCACTGCTCAACAGTAAAATATCCAGAGTATGGTGCGCCGGCCAGATTTTATAATCAGGCGTGGAACTCACATGGCCTGATAGATGATAGATCCCTTGGGTTGTTGCATAAAATACCTAGGAATCTTTAGACTCCCGACATATTTCTCTCACAGTAAATTAATAAAATGTGCTCTCCAGCTGATATGATATGCGGAATTTTCTGTTCGACACTCATGCCTCTGCATCAAGCTTGGCTTTCTTTTTTTCCAGTCGAATGGTCTCTCACTAGAAAACCATCTTGTTGACGTTCGGCTCTCGGCATCATTCTGGTATTCCTTTAAATGTTGTGCAAAGATAGGTATAATTAAAAATAGAAATTTATCAAATAATTTATTATCAAAACCTTTCTGATTGTAGTTTTGTTTTTTCTGTAAATTAAAATCTTTAATTGATTGACATTTTGCATTTCAAATTTGGCATTTGAATCAAAACATGGTCGATTGATTCACAATAGCATTTTATTTAGACTTGTTTGATTTGTTTTAATCTAATTTCCAACCTAATTTCGTGCAAATTTGGTTGAAATTATCTCATTTCGAAATGTGAATTTGTATGGGAAATGAGGTAATTTCGTATCTAATTTGGAAATTTTCAACGAAATTACCTCATTTGGTCTAATGAAAACGTAGTATTAAGCACTAAGAAGGCAATTGAGAAGCAAAGCCCTCTCCCGAGCAACTAAACTGTCCCTGTTTAAGACGCTTATCATCCCAGTCCTGGTGTATGGTGCAGAGGCATGGACACTGATAACGGTGGATGAGAATGCGTAAGGAAAATTCTCCGGGTGATTTTTGGTCCCCTCTGCATAGATGGGGAATGGAGAAAAAGATACAACAACGAACTGTACGGGCTGTACTGCGACGCTGACCTAGCCACAAAAGTGAAAAGCCAACGACTGAGATGGCTGGGTCATCTAGAGCGAATGAACACCAATGCTCCGGCCCGGAAAGTCTTGGAATCCAGGCGCGTGGGATAGCACAGTATAGAGGTGGACAGCGTAAAAGGTGGCACACGCAAGTGGAAGAGGACCTCAACCAACTTGACGTGCGAAACTGGGGACAGCTAGCTAGAAACCGAGCTGGCTGGAAGAAGCTTGTTGGTTGAGGCTCTGGTCCACCCCAGACTGTAGCGCCACCTTAAGTAAGTAAGTATGTAATGCTACATTTCCACCTTACGCTAATCTGAGATTTAATAAGATTTACCTCAAATATCCTTCAAATCTTGGAGATTTACCATACAAATTTGTTTTGTAAATCTTGAAGATTAGAAATTAATCTTGTTAAATCTTCCTAGGACAAATAGTCTTACAAATCGAACTAACATATTCTTGCATGGTGCTGAACGATTCATTCGAGACTCGCATTCAGTTCTTCATTGTTTGACACGAATCAAACATTCTGTCTCATTCGCACTTCATAAGAAAAATTGGAACGCCATTTGCATTTTTGAAGGTGCTGTCAAATTTATTCTTTTTTAAATCTTTTTTTTGCGGTGGAAACACCAAAAAGATTTATTTAATCTAAACTGAGATAAACCTTTGGTGGAAACATAGCATAATAGTCCGGGAAAAAAAGGAAAAGCCTACATTTGTATATTTTTTGGTTCATTTGATATCACTGATTACTAAATAGAAGCTCTGCTCGCGTACTAGCGGTGGGTGTGTCTGTGGCAGCCGCCCAAACATGTAAAAAAAAATGTAAAAAAAAAACTGATTTCAGAAAAGGTGAGCTTTTGTGGATACATTTATGAGGTCGAAGACAAACGAAAAAACGCAGTCAGCTTAACTTTGAGTGGGGGGATGTACGTCCGCTTCTCATGTAAACATTACCAAAAATGCGAAAAAAAACTGATTTCAGAAAAGATGAGTTTTGGTGTAGTGATAGCTATTACGAACATATACACAAAAATACCAGTCCACTTAACTTTCAGCGGGGGGACACCCCGCAGCGTTTGATTTTAAATGCAGCGCTGCACCATGAGCCCGAGTACGTAGCAATTTTTTTTTTTTTGAAGAAAACGGGAACCAGGAAAGCTAAAATTTAGTATAGTGATAGCTAATATAAACTGTTATACAAAAAAAATATTGCTTTAAAATTTTTGCAGCGGGAAAAATACTTGGCTTTCGTATTAAGGGTGCAGTGCATCAAATACAAGGCAAGTGTGTGTTGCATCTTTTTTTTTTGTAGAAAAAAATATCAGAACAACTGAAAATTCGTACAATAATAGCTTACATAACCAGTTATAAGGAAACCAGCAGTCAGCTGAGCTTGAAGAGATGAAAAAGCCGTCCGCTTTTGAGTTGAAAATGCACTGCATCACATTTCAATAGATTTTTACATACAAAGGCGTTTATTTTTTTCTTATACAAAATTTATTTCAGCAAACTTGATCACTGGCACAGTAGTACCTTACATATACATAACAAAACAAAAATAATACCATGAACTTCAAGCGGTGGAAAAGCCGTCCGCTTTGGAGTTGAATATGCGCTGCATCGCATTTCAAGTGATTTTTACATACAATCGCGTTTATTTTTTTTTCATACAGAACTGATATCAGCAAACTTGATCACTGGCATAGTAGTACCACAGATACTATAGTTACTATAGTACTTAACAAAAAAAAAAAAATTTAATTTCAAAAAATTTTCAAACAAAAAAACTTGATTTTAAATTTTTTTTTTTTTTTTTTGAAAAATGTACCTTTTATTTAATTTCAATTCAAAAAATTATCTAACTAATGCAAAACTGTGAAAAAAATTCACTGGAATTGCGGTTTTCTTGTCATTTTGATGACGACTACACATTGCTTAGGAACAACACAATTTGTTCCTTTACCTGGTTTATGAGACTTTGAAGTTTTGGTGAGGAAAAACGGTTCGATGAATCAATTTGAAATTTTACAAGAATATTGATAATTTAAAAGTCTATAAATTTGCATACCAATGCAAGCCATGCAATCAATATTTGCAAAGAAAAAAAAGATTTACGAAAGACCACAAAACGTCGGTTTTTAGTACTTTTTTTAAACTAACGGTGAAGGGTAAAAAAAAAATAATTTCTACAAAATCTTAAAAAATATTGTAAAACGCTTTCTCAAATTTCCAAAACTGTCTTTGAATTTTTTATAACGTCATTATTTGCTGAGATATTGGTAATCAAGGCTAAAAGTATCTTTTTTCATTCAAAGTCAGATAAACCATGTCAAAAAAATCGTACGACAACAACAAAAAAACTGGATTGAAGCTGAATAAACAAAGTATCTGATCATAACATTTAATTAACTCAACAAAATTTATCCATAGAAATGAGGACCTTCAAATAAAATTTAAAAAAAATAATTTTGTTGTCTCGTCTCATTTTTTGCAATAACGCAATAACGGTACTTGAAAAAAATTTGTTTGCAAACAAATCTCAAAACAAAAAACATAAAGCTGTAAAATGCTTTTTATTTTAACTCAATACGACCACTCGTCACAAAGATACAGCTCTTCAAAAAATGCTAACACAAATTGAAAAAAAAATTGTTCCTTTAATTTTGTTGACTAGCGTATATACGCCACTGCTCATTCGCACGGATTTATACTGCAAAAAATCGTGTGGTACAATCTCGTGTGAACCAGGCCTTACTCGTCACAAAAGTAAAAAATAAACGATGTTTCGTATTTTTGGTACTAGCCCGGTACATGAGACCGTGCGTCACCGTATATGTTAGTGAAATAGTCATATTTAATTACTTTATTTTTTTTTAATTCTTCAGGGATATTTACGTTTTTTACCTAGTTTGCTATTATTTTTACCGTTTTATTGTATTTCCTCTTGGATCAGTGAGCTAATATACAAAATTGTATCAATATTTTATAAAACAACCATTTTTTTATTTCAAAAAACAACCATTTGGTATGAATTTTAGTCATTTTTGGAATCAATTTTTTTGTTATTTTTTATATATGTAGAATACCAGTTTTTATTTATTTTTTAAAAGTTTATAATATCGAAAGACTCCCTGAAGTAATTTAATTACAAAAATATATGATTTTTTATTTTTTTCTTAATTTTCAAAAATGTATGTTTAAAAACATCGTTATTTTAAATGCTAGGCAAAATAATTTATGAACTATTAGAATTGAAATGAACGGGCCTTGGTTGACAACATATCTTTGTTTTATTGTCAAATGTCATATTAAAAAAAAAATAAATATTAATAACACGATTTTTAAAAAATTTTCAGTTGAAAACCCCGGTCTGTGAGACCGGGCGTCACCGAAGATGTAAGTCAAATTGACGTCACCGTTGGCGGGTTAAAAGAGTATAAACACATACAAAATGTTGCCAATTTGAATGGATGTAATGAAACAATTGTAGATCAACTTATTAAAAAACACACACAAAAAATCAAAAAATCTAATATTTCAACTCTGTTTGCACAACAAAAACACCAAGATGACAACAAAAAATTAGATCGAGCTGCCATGAAATACAACCCACATGTAACCAACAAATTGAAACCAAAGCTAAGGCAAAAAAACATTGATTGCGTTTTCTCGAGCAATGGAAAAATTAAAAATCTGCTCGGCACAACGAAAGACAAAACAGACGTTAAAGCCTAGTACGCTGCTGATGCGAAACGAAATTTTTAGTTGGTCTCCAACAAGACAACGAAATGCTTACGAAAACGAAGCGGAAAAATATTCATTGATAGTTGCACAAATTCAAAAAATTAAAACAAATGCAAATGCAAAAAAATCACAAGCTGCCATGCGGTAATGAAAGAAACAACAAAAATAAACACGAAAAAACACAAATGTCATTTTTTCGCACACAATAAATGGTCTGGGTAATTAATTGAGTGCGAAAAAAAAGTGTAGACATCTCCAAATATTCTGCTACAATTATCAATTTCGCTCATCGAACAGCGTACTGCAGAACGAAAAGTAGAACTAAATTTTTAGTTTATGATTTCGTTGTGTCTTTTTTGTATGGGACTTTTCGTTTCGCATCAGCAGCGTACTAGGCTTAAGGAAAAATCTTGTATTTACGAAGTGGAGTGTGGTGATTGCGGTGAAAGGTACATCGGACAAACTAAACGAAGTTTAGGGATCCGTTTTACCGAACATCTCAATAACATAAAATTCAACCGACCAGAAAAATCTTCGATAGCCTCTCTTGCTCTAAGCCGCAATCACTCTGACATAAAACTCGAGAATGTAAAAAAATTCTTAAACATGTTACAAACTCAAGACGACTTGATGCTTATGAGAGTCTGTATATATATATATGAATGACCAGGACCGACTTATGAACGGGGATAGTGGCAATATAGTTTCGCCCTTGTTTAATTTAATTTAATTTAATTTATTTTAATTATTTGTCTCTTTTGGACTTATTGTTTAAATGTAATGACAGATTATTAAGAAAAAAAATTGTATTTAGTTTTGATTATGCTATTCTACAAACTAACTAGCGTATTGCTGATGATGAGACGAATTGGACTCGAAATGCATCCAATTTAAAATAAAAGTCAAATTCGACGAAGCAAAATGTTTTTGTGTTCTTATTTTTTGTTTTAATTAAATGTTGTGATCTTATTGCAGTTTTATTTCATTGTTTTCTATTAATATTTCGCGATCACAAGCTTAAAGTTCGCCCCTTTCCAAACTCTGCTTGTTCCAGTGTTGGCATTAATCAATTAATTTTTTAATCAATTAATTAATTTGATTAATTTTAATCAGATTAAATTAATTATGATTAAAATAATCATAATTAAAAATTAATCTTAATCATGATTAAATATGTTAATCATTAATCATCAATGAGCCATGAAATGAAACATGAGGTGAATAAAAACCATAATGTTTTTGACTTGAGTGCCTTTAAGCTTACACTAAAGCACAAGTTGTATGAGCGTTCTCAACAGTTTGGTGTTACCACTCACCTAATTTATTTATGTTTTCTTTTTGTATTAAACATTTTTTAATTCAAAGTTTAATGCTTGATTTGTATTTTTTTTTTGCAATTTTCAATATTAGATAGACCGAGAGCCCACACCAGTACAGGCGTCGAAAGCTTGACCAAAGATTATTAAAAAAATCAAAGTCTTGCAGTCCACAACCAGGGTATTTTTTTAGTGATTAAACAGTGCATCGAAAAAAATATGAATGCAACTTCGAGGGTTATATTGTTAGCCGAAAATATGTGTCACCCCTCCTTAGATAAGCTCCTCGGATCACATACCACGGAATCCGAGACCATTTGAGTATGTAGTTATTTTAAAAAATTAAAAGTTCAAAATGAAAAATGGTTTTTTTTTAAACAGTCTGGCAGGTCGAAATACACACTCAAATAGGGAGAGTAACGAAATATCGCCAGACAGAATCCCGCATTAACAAAACCAATTTTCTTCAAAAAAATTTAGGAAAAAAGTTGTTTTTTCTAAGTTTTTCAAAAAAAAATTAGAGAAAGTTTATATTTTTACATAATTTTTTTCAAAACAAAAAATATTCCCACCTCTGTCCAGGTCTAGACCACCTCACCCGGTCATCCAAACCCAAAACAAAAAATCCCACCTCTATCCATAATCCAGACCCACCTCTGTCCAGATCCAGACATACTTCAGGTCTAGACCACCTCAACCCGTCACCCAAACCCAAAATATTTAATCTAAGAAGTGCCACCTTTCAAGGGATGCATCTCATTATATGAAAAATCGACTTTTATCTTTAAACGCGATTTGCAGCTAAACTAAACGTCCTAGAGGCATCAAAGTTTAAACCTTAAAACTTGATTTGCGGCTTAACTAAGCTTCCTAGCGACTTATAAAATTTGTAAAAATGTACACATTTTTTTTTTTATGAAATTTCCAATTTTTTTTAAGTTGTATTTGCAATAATAGGTAAATAAAAATAATCAAAAAAAAATTATTCCTTGTCCCACTACCATAACCTTTGCCCCAGTCCCAGATCCACCTTCGTCACAGACCCAACCCCGACAAAATAACAAACTTTTTTGTATTTTTTTTACAAATTAGAAAAAAAAGAAAAAACTTTGTATTTACTTTGTTACCAATTTTTTTTTAATTTGAAGAACTTGTACTTCACGAATATGCATTTTATAAATCGGTAGGACGTTTAGTTTAACCGCAAATCAAGTTTGAAGGTCTCAACTTTGATGCCTCTAGGACGTTTAGTTTAGCCGCAAATCGCATTTAAACATAAAAGTAGATTTTCATATAATGAGATGCATCCACTGAAAGTTGGAACTTTCTATACTAGATTATGAATATGACGCTTTTAGTGAGTTCCATTGCCAATGTCAAGTTTTCTTGAGTAACAGTACATATCGTTCATATTTCAAAGAAAAATTAAAAAGCGAAAAAAAATTTTAATTTTTGATTGAAATTTTCTTTAAAAAAATAAGGAAAATTATATTTTTATTTTCTTAATTTTTCACAAAAAATTCGAAAAAGTTTATATTTTTATACATTTTTTCCAAAAATAATTCCACCTCTGTCCTAATCCAAGCCCACCTCTGTCCAGATCCAGACCCACCTTTTTCCAGGTGTAGACCAATTCACCCCGTCACCCATATACGAAAATTCCCACCTCCTTCCAGAATCCAGATCCACCTCTGTCCAGATCCAGATCCACTTCTGCCCAAGTCTAGACCACCTAACCCCGTCACCCTGCGGCGGGACTTTTGTCTATTTGTAATCGGTGGGATTTTTTGCGGCGGGATTTTGTGCGGCGGGATTTCGTTATTTTCCCTTCTATTGTAGCTGTGCCAAAACCTAACGCAAATTACCTTAGCCCCCAACCCCATAGTGTTCAAACAGCAAATGCTTTACTGTGCATCTTTCTAAGACATATGTAGTTAATATTTAGTCAAATAATCAAATTAACGATTAATGATTTTGATTAATTAATCTTTATCAAATTTTTTGATTATGATTAATTAATCGTAATCAAATTTTTTGATTATGATTTTTAATCATTAATTTTTAATCATTAATCAGATTAACTTTGGGCCAACACTGGCTTGGTCTATCCATAAAATAGCTTAGTGAAGGAAAGATTTAAAAATCGTATTAAAAAAATCAAGATGTTTTTCTTCTAGATTTTCGTAATTCGAGATTATATTTTTTGTGTCAAGTTTCTTAAAGTCAGATTTTTTGCTTTATAGATTTTTGTACATATTCTTTTTTCTATAGAAAGTGAAAATCAGTCAGGCCCATTGCTTCATAATATATGTTTATGTAAATATACAAGGTAGTTACTATTAATAAAAATGGAAAAATAAAATATAAATAAATTACAGTAAACTATCAAATACATAGGTACTATGTATATTTAATTCTTTGAATTAAGCAACATGGAGTATACAATATAATGTAAATTACTTTCTATATTTTTAAATTTGTTCAAACATTTATTATTATCCTTGTTAGCGATTCAAAAATTAAGTTACAATTACAACCTGATTTTCACTCTATAAAAGCTGAGAGCATTTCAAATAAAATTTTAATTCATTTTGATATCCTTTCAAATTTATGTTAACACATTAACTTTGAAACCTCTTAATACATTTTTCATTAATTAACTTCTCTACGGAATTAAATTCAGTAGAAATGACTTATCCATGCGCTTGCAATTGGTTTTATTTATATTTACTTTTGCACTTCTTTTCGAATGGATGCATTTCAGGAGCACTTCAATATGCGAAACCATTCAAAAAGCCAAAATGATTTTACCATGTACGCCATAAGAACTGAAATCAAAAGCCATCTCTATCGACCAAACCTCCGCCCACTTCCCTCTTCCCCATTATGTTAGTTGTGAATATTATTCGAGAACATAAAAATAATGTGGAACAGAAAATCGAGGGCAAACATTGAGGAAGGCAGCAAAGTACATTTAAAATCAATTTACATTTGTGTCTACTGAGTTGTGCACTTGTGTTATACATGAGAGTTTTTATTTTCATATTTTCCTCGCATAGCCTCGTATAGTGATTTGTGTTTGGAAAAGACTACACATTTACGGACCAATGATTTTTTTATTGTTCGATAAAAGTTTTATTGAAGTAATTTTATTCGAAATTCGAATGCTTTTCTTGACAATAGCAGGTTGAGTGGTCAATATGTTTTTTTTTTTTTTTTTTTTCTTGACTGACTATGAATGGAACGTAGATCAAAAGACCATATTTATTTTTTAAATACAGTATTATTTAAAGCTTTATGTATGTTGGCAGTTTTGAAGTGTAAAAATACCTTTATTTGCAATTTAAGTAGTTTCCTTTTTGAAAACCTAATACAAGCGGCTGCAAAAACCACAATATCCGACTTAACCCTTAAACACTACCCTGGGGTCCAACGCGATGAAGAAACTTAACTTTATTAAATATTTTTTAAGAAAGCAATCCACGATCGCCCTATTCATAGTATTCTTATAAAACAACAGTGGGCGTCCTGTCATTAGCTATTTTTTACAGTTTGTGCAGTAGAGTTGTTTATATTGCCACTTCGGGGTCTCATATAGACCCCAGGGTAGGAGTACTGTATAACAATTTCGAGTTCTTGCTTATTAAGCTTTTTTCATTACGTTTGATTGGTAAGTTGATAAAATAGTAAGATGTTATTTATTGACTGCGTGTGACAAACAAAATATTTATTGTTTTGTTACCATGATTTATTCAACGCGTCCCTCGTTTTTTAGTTAAAAAAAAACTACTACTTTGCCCTACTTATCTCCAGGTACTGGTGGGAGATATTTTAAAAAAGAAACGGCCAATGGCTGAGCCCAATCCTGCTGAGCAGACAAACAAAAAGATGAGCAGTCTGCCCAAGTGATAAGGACCGCAAAACAAAATACGGTTGTGGGAGGTATTGAAACCCCCTTTTTGGTGAACACAGCCGGGCTGTGCCCCAAGACTGCCTAGACCCTGGAGGTTTAATTAATTTTATATATTCGACATTTATGTCTCATTTAAATACAAATTAATTTATCTTAAAATATTTTATAGTTTTTGGAAAAAGGATAAACATGTGTATGTGTATGGGGTTTTCTGGACCCCAGGGTAGTATAGTAATAGTGTTTCTCTATGGATGGGTAGGGTTTAAGCTGTTACAAGTCAACGTACATTATTTGATCTTCGTATGATGCTGAGCTTTTTGTAATTCTTATTTTCTGCAGTATCATTTATTCATCCAGTAATCAAAGGAGATTGCCCATTTTTGTGTGGAACCTGGGCCCAGTGCGTTCACTAAGAAAATTGGTATCAAATGAAAGGTGATGTTGAGCACGTAAATATTTCCAAAGTTGTTAGTGGGAGATTTGAGATATTTTAGCTTGAAGTTGGAATTACGCAAAGAGGATTTCCCTTATTTAGTTGAAAAACTGCTTACATCTTCTGTTATTTTTGATTTGCTCGTCATCAAGAAAATATATTAATACCTCCAGCTTGTTATGCATCAATGAAAAGGTTATTTATCAATCTCTCAAGCAATAGTTAAAAACGCATATTTTGATTAAGGAATTATTAGAAATAAAGTTAAACGAAAAAGCTCATAACACCTTTAGAATGTTAAAGTGCCTTTTAAGAGTAAGTTTGCATAATATGAAGTATTTCTTCAATTTCTTCTTAAATTATAGGCAACAAATAAATCTTCAAAATGATACTAAAAAAGTAGTTTTTGAGATATCAGTGTTCAAATACCGGATATGAACTGGCTACTCGGTAAATATTCTAAGCTTAGTATTGAAAATAAGTTGATTTTATATACAGGCAGGTACTTAAACCTGTCTGGACTTACGGTATACAACCCTGCAATACAAATTTAAATAACTTGCAAACGTTTGAAAATAAATTGCTTAGGTCATTTGTAAATGCACCATGGTATATAAGAAACGAAGATCTTCACAGGGATCTCGGGATTCCATAGAAATCGGCTATTAGATCACGCTAATCCAACGATTATTGACATTCTTGACGAGTCGAATTTAGTATGCCGTTGGCGAAGAACAAAACCTTCCGAATTGGTGCGGTGAACACAAAACCGCTTTAAAATCGCGGAATAAGCAGAACTTTCACTGGAAAGTTACCTGCAACACGTTACTTAACTTCGTTAAAAATAAATTGCCAGATAAGTTCCAACTAAGTTGCTACGGGAAGTGGAGGTGGATTTACTGTAGTAAGAATCTCACACTTCTATGAGCACGCGTCTTTCGGTGTTCATAGTGCCTTATGCAGGTTTTACACCTACCCACGGGAAAAAAAGTGTTCAAACGGTGAGTAAGTTTTCAGGAAGTTAAATCTCAATACCTACCTCAAAAAATAGTTTAGGTATAAAAATACCTTTCAATTGATACCAATCTAAAATATTGATTATTTAATATTTTGCTACACGCCGTATATTTCAAGATGAAGCAGTTTTTTTCAACAAAATAGGTATGTAAAATCCTGTTTCTGTAGTTGCCACCTTCAAGCTCAAACATCTCAAATCTCCCACTAACGATTTTGAAAATATTTACATCACAGAACGTGCTCAACATCACCTTTCATTTGATACCAATTTCATTGGTGAACGCACTGGCCCCAAAAATAGGCTGTCTCCTTTAGAGAATTAATTTAATCCACTGATGTATTAAGCAGCTTGCACACTATGTCAATCAATATTGTTGCTTTAAATATTCAATCAAAATGCAAGTGTGTTCGTGTTAGTATTGACGTGTAGACAGCCAATTGTGTTTAGATATTTTTTTAATAAGTAGGTAATTTGTGTACGTTGTCATCAAGAATCAAGATAAATGCACTGACCGGCGAAATAAAATGGATAAGTGGCAATTGTGGTGAAAAACACGCCCATACTTAAAATTATTGTTGAGTTGAACAATATTGCTGATTGATTTTGATATCCATGTGAATCAGGTTGGGTTCGGGATTCGAATTTCGGTTCAACATAAGTTGATTGACGCTGTTGATGTGGGTTAATAAAAATCAACATAATGTGGACGTTGCCTCTGCAAAGGACTTGGCTTTCAAAACATGAATATTCACAATTAAATGTTTGCAATACGTGACGTCTATTAGTAGCAAATCTACTCGATTACCAACATTCATTTCATATTTTATACTCATTTAGGCAAATTTATCCAGGGATCCTTTGGAATGTTCCTTAGAATACACTTTATACAGGGACAGTCTGCCTCAAATTCGGATTCTAAAACGAAATACGTAGAAATTTCGTCATTTGCCCTTCATCATATTAGTATAATTATTGTATCTGGTACCAAGTGATGAACGTTAAAATAATGTTTTATCGAAAGGGTGTTTCTTTTAGACGTGTGGATTTCAAGAAGAAATAAAACGAATATAATTTAATGTAATGGCCAAAAGAATGATTTCAGGCAAGTGACCGCCGAGGCTGGCTAGAATATATTCTAGCCGAGAGGCCCAATTTTCGACCACTTTTTGCAGCAATTGGGGCCGTAAGCCAGCAATAATGCGTTGTTGATTGTTTCGTTGGCCGTATGGCATGTAGCGACGCACAGTGGAACGAAAAGCTGAAAAAGTGGACTTGCTGTAACTTTTGAATAAATGGATGGATTTTGATGATTTTTTCAGCATTATGTATTTTAAATACTATAGATTAATAAAACATTGAAAAATATTTCAGAAAGCATACGATTCCATATCTAGAAAAGTGCATTTGAAAAAAAAAGATATCCAACTTAAAAAAATGGAATTTTAAAGTTAACCATATATAAATTTAAATTCTAAATACTTACATCTTTATTAACAAAATTGTTCCTCAAATCATCATCATCGTGTCCTGTAACCCCGGCTGGGGCATAGGGCGTCAACAAAACGTCTCCATCCTTCACGGTCCTCAAATAATCAAGTAAAAATGTTTAATTTGCTTTGTTGTGATCCATACCCCCATGGCCAATAAATTTAAAAATCCTCAAAAATTTAATCTATTTATAAAAGTAAATATTAAAACAATTTGTCTATCTGTTTTAACAGTTAAGGTAGGTAGATACTTATGATTGTATCGAATACTGTGATTATATGGAATTTAAGTTTTTTTTTTTATCAAAATGATGCACAATTTCGAAAATGAGCTTTTCTTCAACTGTTATATAAGAGATAATGATTTTTCTCTTAAGAATATTTCAAATATCCCTCTAAAGAATATTTATAAAAGTGCATAGGCATAGGAAGGGGGGAGCGGAGGTGGGCAGTGCCCACCTTAAAAAATGAACTGCCCACCTTAGAAAAATCGACATTTAAACTTTTCTGGTTCTACAACCCAACCAAGAAGGAAGATTGAACAACTGTGAATGAAACTTAAGACACAAAATTAAAATTTTGCCTACAGTTACAGTTGGTCGTCACATAAAAGCAATTTTCGCCCACCTTAGTTTTCTTTGTGTTTACACATTGCATCATTGCGGGAAGCCTCAACACGCAAAAACCCAGTTGAATCGGTTTTAATTAGTCTCAAACCGAGTTAGCTTGAACCTTGAAGATGAGTAGGTTTTAAGGTTTAAAAAGCGGAATCACCAAATGTAAGATATTTGGAGTGCGTTCAGATTTAGTACTACGATGGCTCCATCTAGCAACATATTAAATTACTAGCTGGCCCACCCTGGCTCCGCCCAGGTAGAAAAACATTTCGGGAACAAATGAACAAAACAAAATTTTAATTACATATGTGTCTTCGATTAATCGAATTCCGTAAAATCGAGACTCGACTATATTTTTTTTATTTTGTCAGAAACAAATTTCATGATTGATTGATTTCTTTTCCAACTCAATTTATTTTTTTTTTCACATAAAACAGGTACCCAGAGTTTGCTTCTGCACCTTTTTGGCAAAACGCAGTACCGAATTTACCCCAACTTGACAAAAACACTCCCAATACCAAAGATTTCCTCAAAAGAATCATGCAAATAGGTCAAGTAAATCTTGAAAACACATTGTGGTGGTCAAAGAGCCGTTTCATCGATGCCTGTTGGTGGCATTTAGTTTGCACAGATCCAAACAGTACGTCAACAAAGTTTTGAGCAAAGCTTTCACCCTCTCTAAGACTATATAATTATTGTTCTAATTTAATTGTCTGACAGTTTTAAAATCGATTATTTCTACTTGTTTATAATCATTTCCTATATTAATTTTTTGTTTCGACACAATTTCCCTTTAATTTCATTGTTTTTCTAATATTTCCAAGAAACCGTTAACATTTTTGCAATTAAAAGTAGCCTAGATTACTCCCTAAGTTGTCCACTGCATGTATGAAAAGTCCCGTCATAACCTGTTCTGCCGTTTTGAAGGTTACCGCGGACAAACAGACAAACATTTTTAAATGATGCAGTTATGTTTCTTAGTAAATGAACAATCAACTTAGATCAAAAACTTAAAATTATTTCATATCACCAAAAGCTAACAATATTGCCTGCTTTGTGTACGTCACTAAATCGATTTTCATGCCACCAAATGAAATTTCAAATCGTCTGTTTGGCGATAAATCGCTACATCTGACAAATTTGGAACATGAACCGAAACGTAATTCAATTTGGTTTGTTTAAAATTAAAGCTTACGGTTCTGTTTCGGTATGTATATATTGTCATCGACTCAGACTTAACGTAGTATTATTTTGCTCTGTAACAGAAAAATCAAACCGAATAATTGGAATTTTAGAAAAAAAATCTAAACCGAGTTGCTTCTACTTATTACCTGCGGAACAGTAAAATGTGAATGAATTAAAAAACCTCAACTAAATCAGAAATTTTTAGTTTTTTTACTGTTTCGGAAAAAGATGATTTTAGGGCAATTGGGTGACATTTGGATCAAAATCCACTTTTTCTGTGCCAGTACAGTCCATACCTTTGAAACATTAAAGAATGATTTTAAAATTTGGTTTTAAATAGAAAAATTTGCACAAAAGTATGAGATTCCTTTAAAACCTATACGAGTATCGAAAAGAGGAGACGTCAGGAAAAACAAATTTACTTTCCAGCAACAGTTGTGGCGAAAGCAATACACTTGATTTGGCATCCCATATCGAAACCGAAGATTGTTGGAGAATAAATATTATAATTTGTATCCAGGTAGATTTTTTAATCAAGTCTTTTTTTTATTCTTTTTAATGCAGCTTTGATTTGTTTTTAATGGTCTAGTATTTAAATTCATATTTTGAAATTTCTTTTCAAAATGCGATCAAAGTTTTAGTGAAAAAATAAATTTTTCTTTTCAATAAATGACTCAAAAGTCGAGTTCTGTTTTAAAGAAAAATCAAATTGAATAATGTTTATACTCTGAATTTAAATTTATAAGACGGTTGAGTAGTTAGACAGTTTCTAAAAGTTCTTAATATTTGGAAATAGGCTTTGTTTAATTAAATAACATGCAAAGTTCGTCAAATATTAGAAAACCAATGCCGTTGTCCAAGTAAGATAACTTTAGGACAAGGGTGAACAAAGTTTTTAAAGAACTTTTTCGAGTAGGACAGCTATCAAAAATTATAAATACGACCGTATAACTCTTTTCTCGACTAAAGTGATGGATAACATATTATGTAAACTTCAAAAGGCGGTTTGAAAATATTCTATTGGCCCATTCATTAGTCGCCTTCGTCAAATTATTTATGAGTACTGCAGACAATTTTTATCAATAACTTTAAAGATGTTTTAAAATTAATTCAATAGCACTGAGTGCTGAAGTCTAGATTATGAAAAATATGTTCGAATTGAAGAGCTATGAAATAAACCTTGATAATTAAAAAAAAAAAACATATTGGAAATTTTCAAATGTATGTACAAACTGCAAAAGGCCGTATTACCGCTTCCGGTTAGTTGCACCAATTGTGAAAGGAGTTTATCGGTAGTGCGACGGATAAAAACTTGGTTGAGAACTAATTTTACCCAAAACCATTGAATTTTAATATAGATGCATCGTAAGACATTGTTGCAAAGTTGAGTTTGGTAGCACTTCTAATGACAACTGTTAATTTGCTTTACTGTTGACGTCGTTGTCGGCTTCATTCATAAGATCTCTTTTGAACAAATTCGGGAATTAATTAAATGCTCAACGCTCAAGCCCAAATAAATACATAGTTATTGAGGAATCTCTTGCACCGAAAAATTGTTTAATGATTAGGTTTGCTTTGGACTGGTTGCCCACCTTAGAAAAAATTCCTTCCTACGCCAATGTAAAAGTGACATGTGTTACTTAAATCTATGTTCATATCGTCCTCTGATTGCAAGAACTAGGTAACTCAATTTTCAATTTATAAAATATCTCTGGAAAAATGGTATAATTTAGTACAGTTTTCAAGATTTTTCGTCCAATTTTTTTCTATTCTAGACAAATATAGAATATTTCTGAAGTGTAGGAAACATAAAAGATAAACTTTCCCTCGTTCTCTTGTAGTTAGGCATCTATGAACATTGCTATCTCCAAAATTTATAAAATTGAGTTACCTAGTTCTTGCAATCAGGGGACGATATGTACAATTATATCACTATTAAAAATCAATAAATTGCAAATATTGTTTCCCGATAAAAAAAAAATACTGAAAACTTACATAAATAATTTTAAATCCAAATAAAGAGCCATAGAATTATATGATAGCATTAATTTTATTTCACAAAAATTCTTTAAGAAAATTATGGAATATTAAGACATGTAATAGATAAATGAAAAAAGTTTCAAGTAAATTTAAAAACAAAAAAATAGTATTCAAAATCAAAAATAAACTTTAAATGCTATTTTCACTCTCGATATCGTCATTACGATCTGATGGATTTCTCGGAGAAGAAAAGAGATACCGGACAGATTTGAAAGGAATTCAAAACAAATAAAATGCACGACTGGGTCTCACGTACTTGCTCTTATGTTCAAGACACTGCGAGTTTAAGAAAATTGTATATACAAACAAGGAAATTATGAGAGAAAAATATAGAGAAGCATGAAATACGACATTTAAATTAGCTAAAACAACTCTTTTGACAGTTCGAGGTGAAAAAAGAGTATGCCATTTTAATTCATGATGGAATATGATTGAATGGGAAAAAAAGAATTTTAAATCGTTGGAGCGGTTTTTTTTTTAATTAATTTTTTATATATAAAATTCTTAAAACATTTTTAAGAAAAAATTTTGGTATGCAGATTTAAGCTATATATTTATGTGTATATAAAAACAAAATTTGAAAAAAAATTGTCAACCCGTTTTTGAGATATCGAATTTTCAAAAAAAAGTTTAAAACTTTTTTTAAAAATCCAAAAACTTTTTTTTGAAAATTTTGATATGCAATATTATTTAATCTTATCTGAAATTTGTATGTAAAAAAATTCATTTAAATCCGTTAAGCTGATAACGAGAAAACTCAAAATAAAAAAATACGTTCTATGACAGGTACTACTAATAGTTGCTATCTGTAAAATTTTATAATTTTGACGGTAGATCGTACTAATTTTAGTATATGAAAAAAGTTTAATCAAAATCGTAGGAGTCGTTTTCAAGCAAAAAAAAATATTTTCCTTTGCGGTTTTTTCACTTTTGTATGGAAGGAACGTTATTTTTTCATAAATGTAAAATTTTTTCTAAAAATATTTAAGAGAGAACTAAAAAAGTCTTAAATATCGAGTTTCAAAAAAATCGATAATGTAATAAAATAAATAAATTGGGTGGCGTAACAAGCTCATGGAGGGAACCAGGGCCTAGTGACTTACAACTCACAACCATTCCTGTGTGCGTGAAAAAAAAAACAGTTTTCATTCGCAAAATCTTGTATAGTAATTATTCATCAACAAATAGGTACGTCAATGCATAAACCAAGCAAATACGTCTCTCTTTTTGGCATTTAGCTTGACGTACACATAAAAACACAAATTGACGAAGGGTACTATGACGACAACCACTATTGATGGACCTCTTTATCAACACAATGGTGGATTTGAATAAAACCTCAAAAACAAAAATCCTTGGACCTATAGAACGAGAAGAAACTTTAAACCCAAGTTTTAATTTCAACGACAACTTAAAACGAAAGCTGTCGAAACATACAAACATCAAACAAAAATACCACAACCCTGTCACCGGGATCCAATTGCCTTGTCTTTTCTGTCTGCACGCTGTTATCAGCTTATTAACTTAGTGATTATCTCTCGGTATTCCCCCTTGTTCTTTCTGCAAAAATACAACCTACCACTTTGGCATCGAAATGTCGTGCATAAAGAGATAAAACCATGCAAAGCGATATAATTAAAATATTTTTCCAGTGCTGGTTTCTGACATTAAAAGGCAAATAATTGGCTTTATTTTGAAATATGAAATTATGTGGATGTGAATTACAGCGGTATGGGTTGAGCAACAATGACACACAGACCCCAAGCCACCTCTCTCCTCACCACCTGCCGCACTCTACCACACACGTGGCAGATTGCAGTGGGTTGATTCCTTATAAAGGAATTCAATAAATGCGACCGGACGAACAATCACAAAGGATGGCGGTCATCATCGGTGGTCGAATGGCTATAAAATTTTAAATCTATTTGTATGTACGAACACGATACATGTAAGTGTTTGTATATGTAGGTAGACGTTGATCCCTGTAAAAAAGGGAATTAAAATCGCATCATTTCGATAAATTGAATCCGGAATTCGATTGACGTAATTAGCACGAATGATCTTTTTTTCTTTTGTTTTAATTTTAAATATTTATATTTTTAACAGTTAAATGATGACAAGCAAACTTATAGCTGTTCCTGTTGACGTACATACATATACCTATGTAATTTATTTCCTTCACTGTGAAACACCAGGCTGTAGTTATTTATGTCTGTACATTATACCTTACACATACAAATCTGTAAACAAAATTAAGCCCAAGCAATACAGTTAAGTTTTGACATTTTAAATGTTAACGAGAAAATTGCTAAAAGAGAACATGAAAGGAAATTAAACTTTAAAAATAGCTTTTTGGGAAAACAAGTAAGTATTTATATGCTATTTTACTTGTACTTAAATATAGCCGTATGTGTAAGCTTTTTAATTTAAACGCTTCCTCGGTTGATTTAAACGTAAGTAAAATGGGATTGAAAACATTGTTTAGAACCAGTGCTCCACGATCTTGACTGTCTTATCTACTGTTTAAGAGGCCTCTACCCAAAATGTCAAACTCAGATTCGAAGATCGGAACTTTTTTTCATACAATTACACTTTCAAAAATGCATTAGAAAATGAGCAATTTGCATGTTTTTCAAGAGATGATTATTCAAAAATAGGGCCCAAACTAAAAAATCCAAGCAAACGATTTTGTAGTTCTGTTTATTAACTATCACGTAAATATAATATATGTTTTCCACTTCAGTTTCTCCGAGCTTTTATTACGCCTGAGCAGCTTTGAGAAATTTTCCGAAAGAGGTTACCGAAATATTAATATAAAATTAGGGAAAAATACAAAAAAATAAAAGGTGACCAGACGAGTTTGTAGTTTAAATGTCATTTTTTCATAATAATTTTAGTTTTTTGCAATACGTATTATATGGACTTCACAGCATCCTTTTCGCACTGGCCCATTTCTCGTTTTTTTTCAAAATTATCGGTGGAGACCTCTTAAGATACTTTAAATGTTTTTTTTGTATTATTGTTAAATTTTGTATTATTAGGTATTGTTTTTATTTTTGTAATTTAGTTTAGTTTTGTATACTTTTTGTTTGTAAGCAAGTGTTGGTGTGCATTATTTTACTATTTTACTAACCACTAACACATGCACTTATGATGAGCCTTTGTTTGTAGGTTGCAGCTTGATCTAAGCTCACTACAACATAAAATCTGAAGTGTAAAAAAAAAAAAACCTATGAAATACAATTGAATCGTTTATTTCAAAAACCACTTAAAAAACTGTTTTATTAAAAAATAAACGAGTTTTAAAGGACTTTTTTCGGCTCAATGTACACTAGTCAACAAAATTAAAGGAACAAATTTTTTTCAATTTTCTTAGCGTTTTTTGAAGAGCTGTATCTTTGTGACGAGTGGTCGTATTGAGTTGAAATAAAAAGCATTTTACAGCTTTATGTTTTTTGTTTCGAGATTTGTTTGCAAATAAATTTTTTTGAAGAACCGTTATTGCGTTATTCCAAAAAATGAAGCGAGTTAACAAATTTTTTTTTTTTATTTTTTTTGAAGGTCCTCATTTCTATGGATAAATTTTGTTGAGTTAATTAAATGTTATGATCAGATACTTTGTTTATTCAGCTTCAATCCAGTTTTTTTGTTGTTGTCGTACGATTTTTTTGACATGGTTTATCTGACTTTGAATGAAAAAAGATACTTTTAGCCTTGATTACCAATATCTCAGCAAATAATGACGTTATAAAAAATTCAAAGACAGTTTTGGAAATTTAAGAAGGCGCTTTACAGGATTTCTTAAGATTTCGTAGAAATTATTTTTTTTTACCCTTCACCGTTAGTTTAAAAAAAGTACTAAAAACCGACGTTTTGTGGTCTTTTCGTAAATCTTTTTTTTCTTTGCAAATATTGATTGCATGGCTTGCGTTGGTATGCAAATTTATAGACTTTTAAACCATTAATATTCTCGTAAATTTTCAAATTGATTCATCGAACCGTTTTTCCTCACCAAAACTTCAAAGTCTTACAAACCAGGTAAAGGAACAAATTGTGTTGTTCTTAAACAATGCGTAGTCGTCATCAAAATGACAAGAAAATCGCAATTCCAGTGGATTTTGTTCACAGTTTTGCATTAGTTAGATACTTTTTTGAATTGAAATGAAATAAAAAATACATTTTTCTAAATAAAAAAAATTTAAAAAAATCAAGTTTTTTTGTTTGAAAAATGTTTGAAATAAATTTTTTTTTTTTTGTTTAATGTACTTTTTATTTCATTTCAATTCAAAAAAAGCATCTAACTAATGCAAAACTGGGAAAAGAATCCACTGGAATTGCGATTTTCTTGTCATTTTGATGACGACTACGCATTGTTTAAGAACAACACATTTTGTTCCTTTACCTGGTTTGTAAGACTTTGAAGTTTCGGTGAGGAAAAACGGTTCGATGAATCAATTTGAAAATTTACGAGAATATTAATGGTTTAAAAGTCTATAAATTTACATACCAACGCAAGCCATGCAATGAATATTTGCAAAGAAAAAAAAGATTTACGAAAAGACCACAAAACGTCGGTTTTTAGTACTTTTTTTAAACTAACGGTGAAGGGTAAAAAAAATGTGTGAGTACCGGGACTCGCGTGGAAGATGTGTAAACATTCGTTTTCACCTGAAGGTAAGGGATCGGGTCATTACCACGTATGACAAAAATTAGGAATCTGTAATACAAGCGCTAAAACAAAATGGTTGCACGACACAAATTATAATGAATTTACCCATTAAAAAACACCTTCCGAGAAAACTTTATGACGTCACAAAGTTGTTCCTGGATTCAAAGTTAAGGTAACTTTGAGTACATTTTTCCTACTTATCTTTTTGATATTGAGTTGAAATGGTAAATCCGTCAAAAGCAGCTGAAATCACGATGTTTTCCTTTTAAGTTATCTTTTGTTTGCTTCTCGATCGTTTGGTTTGGAACTGATTTCATTTTTGTAATATGTAATAGTTTAATTTTATTATCCCCCAGATGTGATCCAGATTAGATTATCATAATAAAACAAACAGGATCCCAGTGCGACAAGAGTGTTATATACCCATCCGATCCCCGTTTATCATTTTGTTTCTGTATTTTCTCTCTACTCCATTCTCTATTTTCTTCCTATCTTCAACACAAAAAGCCATCTACCTGTGAGAGAAAAAACTATTTTTTTGCAAAAAAGTACAAAGGGTGTATGGTCAAAATTAATTTGCGAATCGAAATCCAAAAGCAAGGTCAGATTTTGTGTTGTTTTTGTAATATACGCATGCATATACAATAGGGTGGAGCGTCAATGTATGGAGAAATAAAAAAGCTGCTGTACAAAATTCGAATACCTCCATTTTGTTGCGAGTTGGTAATTTTAATAATTCTACATTAAAAAAAATAATTCGGATAAAGTCTTTAGCCCTCTACCTGAGCTCAAAGTTTCGACTCATATTAAAAAATAGTGCTTTTTTTCGTTTGATTTATATTCATCCACAAGTGTGAAATAACTTCATACTTATTCATTTTAAAATAAATAAAACACACAAAAATTATGATATGATTACCTTTATATTGATAAAAAACACAAAAAACTTAGTAATAAAAACTTAAAAATTCATAAATAATTCAAAAAATAGCCTTAACTACCTTAATTTTTACTGTTTAATGTTAAAATTTTCTTTTGTGTGGAAAAACGGCAAAATACTTTACGAATATATTCTTGATCTTATAAGCCCGTCTCTTGCTTTTTCACCAGCTACTGTGCTTGAAGCTTCGGTCACCATCTTCACGCAGCGCTCAACTGCTTGAGTGTGGACAAGGGTAGTTTGGAAATGACATGTCAATTGGAGTTTTTTTTGTAGAATGTCTTCTAAATCCTGATCACTCATTTTCTACAATAATGGGGGTGCTGTAACTCGTGATTCGGTCCGGATAATTAAGTCAATATAATCTTTGGCATTGAAGCTTAATTTCGGTAGTTTAAAGACTCTAACTGAAGACCTATGTTTTTTTCTAGCTTGAATAATTCTTCTTAACCCCAGTTCTCTGATGTTAGGTATTTCATCACAAAGCATTGCCATTAATATGTTCTCCGGATGTGCAAAATAAGAATTTCGTTGAATAACGGGGTCAATTATTTCTCTTACGCTCGAATTGAAGCATCTTGACAAATTTACTAATTCGAAAACGTGACTTGGACCATTTTGGAAAGAACTGTCTTTTTTCACACTGAACCAAACTGGGCCATACACTTTTACAATGTATTCTGCAAGTATTTTTAAGTTTTCACTCGGATTAGATGTGGCAACATAAAGCCTTAGAATTATATTGGCAGTTATCAACCACCTAGAGTGTGCCATTTTTCCTGGGTTTCTGTTGGAGAGATTTCTAGGACAGGATCCTTTACTTATAGCGTCACACATTTGAAACAAATATTTTTGATCCGTACTAAAAGTATCTTGGATTTCTCTTGACGAAGCAGGTTGGTTCCCTGGGATTGATAAAAACTTAATAACTGGAAGGTCACAACAGTTTTCCAGCGCCTTTCCAATGTGTCCTGAATAGATTTGAGGTCCTAATGTAGCTCCATCCAATTTAATAATTAGGTAAAGGACGCAGAGGCAATTCATTAGCATGTAGTTGGCATGAACCATTGCAGTAGTCTCCCCAGCTTCAACTCCATTAGCCGGATAACTCCACTTTTCCAACCAGTATTTGTAACAGTACCATCGCAACCGACAATAGACAGTTTACTTAAATCCAGTTCTCTGTCCGCAAGAAAGGAATTAATAGAATCCGCTATAGTTTGGCCTTTTCCAGAGAATATGGTAAGTAATATGGTAATATGTCCTAGGTAGTTTGAACCCGGCTCGGTTATTAGTGAAATATGTTACATTACTTTGTTCACTCTGTAAAATCGTTGGCCTCGTTTTTCACAAACCAATGTCCTGTCTTTTCTTCCACTGAAATAAATGCTTTCAATGTTCGAAAAACAGTCTTTAGTTTGAAGAACTTCTCTTTGTCGTTTTCTGGCCCTACGAACTTCACTTCTATATATGACGTTTTCGACATTTGCTGCGGTTACCAAGCCAACATCCTGTAAGACTGCACTCGCAACTGCTGCTGCTGATCGATCCGAAATGCCGTATTGATCACAAATTCTTGCCAAATTTGGAAGACATAACCGATATCTTACACTAATTTCTTGGCGTTTTGAGGAAGTACTTGGCTGTGGGTCATCATCATCATCATAATTAGTAGGTGGGCAAACTGGAGGGTTTGATTGAGATCTTGATCTTGATCTAATTTTTGTGCTAATTGATGTCGTCAAAGTCTCTTGTGTTATTACCTTCTTACTTAATTTTTGTTTTCTCAAACTATTTTCTTTTAGTTTCCAAAAGGTCCAACCCGCCTATAGCCATTTCTTTGATCTAAAAGAAAAGATCTTTCTAGTAGGGGAGCTTTCTTATCTTTTGGACAAACACAGTTATTTAAATTTACGCACTTGCACGCACAAATATCAAATAATTCAGTAAGAGATTTATTCTTCCAGTCTTGTAAGTTGTTTTTATAGTTTTCAATTTGTTTTGATTTTGGGTATCTCAAAAAATGCAAATATTTATCATAGATACTTTTTTCATTTGTTGTTTTACACGTTGTATTGTCACTGAAGGACTGAAGGCAAAGATGCAATCTTCCATACGTCAATAATGTCAAGTCCTAGGGTTTCAAATATTTGTGTGATAGATGGCTGCTTTCCATTATTTTTATTTTTTTGTTAATTTCTCACAAAAATTATGTGTTTTATAACTTCAGCAATTGTCGGTAACACTCTTTTATTTATAAGGCACGTTGCTCCAAAGATAGGACAGTCGGAATCTTGTCGAGTTACTCGCTTCAACATTTTGAATTGTAGGTATTTGATAGAGAAACGAAATCGTGTTGCTTCTTACCAGCTCAATGAACGACTGAGCTTAAATAATTATTGCACTCTTAAATAAAGACAGATGCAAACTATAGACAAGACATAGAGTGGCACGCGAAATCCATTTTTCATCGACCACCAGCTGCACTTGCGACCGATCAACCAAATCTGAACCACAGCACAATATTTAGTAAAATCTAACAGTATCCTCGAGCGGCGCCAGAAAATCATTTCCAATCCGACCACCAGCTGCACTTGGAACCGATCAACCAAATCGGAACCGCACTTCGAAATTCGGTATATTCGGTTGGCGCGAGAAAACATTTCCCACCGAATAAGTTAAGTACCTGCTGCATTAAGGACCGACACCAAGAAACAATTGCAAAAACAAAACCCTTTTTTCTCCTCAACTGATGGTCCAGTGACTCAAAAAAAAAAATGATTTCGTAATGCAGAAATATTCAAATTTTATTCTATGAATTGGTAGGTATTCAAAAAAAAAAAAAAAAAAGGCTTCAGGTAGTATTCTTAGGATGCTTTTTAACAAATACCTTGAGAACGGCTCATCGCAATTTCAAGTTTTTGGTGTTATTTCCATAGAAAATTAAATTATTTTTCTTTTTTGTTATGAATACTTTTTTGTATGATTTTTACTTTTAGAGTTACAGAGCCGACAAAAGAAAAAGTGACCATTTCGCCTATTTTTCAAAACATTGAGCTGTGGTAGAGGGCTAAGAAAAGTGAAATATATTTTTTTTCTTATTTTTTACGTATAGTTAACGTAAATATGCAATCTTTAAAAGCTATTCGAATTCGAAAATCGAAACAAAAATTTGACGCTCCACCCTAATATACAATTCAGATCAGATCTGAGGGAAAATATAAAGCTAATATATTTATATTTTTATTGATTTTACCGTCGATAGTGAGTTTGGAAATTTTTCCAGGTTTTTCGACATTTTTATCTGATTTGATCGATTTGTAGTAAAGAAATTTGTTCAAGTAATGAATGATAAAAAAATTGGAAAAATTTTTGCTTAAATATTCAATTTTGTGCTAGAATGAAGTTAAATGAAATTTAATTTGAAAAATGTATGCATTTTCGAAGTGCTGATAAAAGTTCTTTTCAATAATGAAATCACAATTTCTTCTTGATTTTTAATTCCAAATCAATTTCGACTTTTTTTCACCCAATTTGTTTGACAGATCAGCCATATTTTTAGCTTTTGTCGTTCCTAAATGAAAAGTAACTCAAAGTAACTTTTTTAAATATGACATTACAACACTTCTTTTTGACACATTAACCACAGCCAACTAGAGAAACATAAAAGAATGCGCCACTTGGCAAATCATGTTATGACATTTCAAATCAAGCAATTGCAAATAACACTTAATATCACAAATTAAAATTGCCACCCGCTATTGCAGAGATTAACATCAAAAGCAGCATATGGATACAAAATAATGAAATAAAAATTAAATTTCTAGAAAAAAAAGCAACAAAATCTTCACCTGGCAAAATGTATGTCAAATATCTCTATCAAGATATAGTTGCATCTTGACATCCAATCAAGATATGAAACGGAGTGACTCCATTAGATATTTAATGTCAAGACGAACATTCTGAGAGAAATTATCTACTGTGGAGTCGGGGTGTAAAGGTGGGTCCACACTATGCCGATCAACATTGTTGGTTAACATTGTCGATCAGCATGCTAGTGTGTACGTGAAAAACTTTAGTAGCAAACATTTGTGTGGTTTGGAATTTTCTGATCGATGCGTCAGGATACAACCGAAGGGTTCTGGGTTCGAGTCCTGGTGGTACCCAACTTTTTTTTATTTTTTCTTGTGAACAATAAAATTAAAATGATATTATTAACATTAAATATTTATTCACAACAAATATTGCATTTTTCATCTAATGAAAATGTAATTAATATCGCACATAACAAATAAATTATTTTCATGAAATTAAAACCCTACAAATGTTTTTAATAAAATGAATTTTGTTGAACAGCTTTGTCGATTGCTATCCATTTGAATCGGGTTACGTTCGGGTCAACAAATGTTGATTGGTTTTGTCGATCAACACGTCTACACTTACTCAACACTGTTGATCAACGATGTTGATCTACACAATTCAACATAATGTGGACGCAGCTTAAGGAATTCACTCCACTTAGCAAATACCAAAACCATTAGGTATAAAATGAAAACTACCTTACCTATTCGAGTTTACAGAGTTCTACTTACCTACAACCAACAAAATGGTTCCAAACGGAACCGTGAGCCCATATCCGTCACAGCCGATTTTCAATTTTACCCATACCGAGCGCTAAGATGTTTACACATCAAAAAATAATTTCTACAAAATCTTAAAAAATCTTGTAAAACGCTTTCTCAAATTTCCAAAACTGTCTTTGAATTTTTTATAACGTCATTATTTGCTGAGATATTGGTAATCAAGGCTAAAAGTATCTTTTTTCATTCAAAGTCAGATAAACCATGTCAAAAAAAATTGTACGACTACAAAAAAAAACGAATTCAAGCTGAATAAACAAGGTATCTGATCATGACATTTAATTGACTCAACAAAATTTACCCATAAAAATGAGGACCTTCAAAAAAAAATAAAAAAAAAAATAATTTTGTTAACTCGTCTCATTTTTTGCAATAACGCAATAACGGTACTTCAAACAAATTTGTTTGCAAACAAATCTCGAAACAAAAAACATAAAGCTGTAAAATGCTTTTTATTTCAACTCAATACGACCACTCGTCACAAAGATACAGCTCTTCAAAATACGCTAAACAAAATTGAAAAAAAATTTGTTCCTTTAATTTAGTTGACTAGTGTATTATTAGAGCCTTTAAAGATTGAAATTTAAAAAAATATTCACAGTTCATCAATATTAATAACGAAAAAAGTCTGAAAAACCGTTCTTGACTTACGTTGTTTCAGCAAGAAACGGGGTCGGTGGTATACAATTTAAGCAAAATCAAAGGTTTTTATTGCATTTTATTAAAATTTTTCATTAAATATTAACTTATTAACATGTCAATTATTTTAATTTATCATGCTTCAATATATTTGACCCTTATAGGTCACATGAGAGAGTACTGGCAAGCGAGTTGGGCACATACATTAAATGTCAAATTACTCGCTTATCAACTGGCTTAAAAAGAGGCGAGCGAGTTGCAAAGGTTTCTATGTATAAGTTTCTCGATAGCGTGTATTTACTAGCTCGTGATGCCTCACGATAAGGTACACAATCAATAAATCATAATATTCTCCATCATGTTATTCATGTGGTTTTTGAAATGACCGATTTAATTAGTTGGTACCTATTTTATAACTAAAAACTAATACTAAAAACGTCAAAACTATATAAAACAACTTCCACCATCTAGTAGTGCATGCAAAAACCACTTAAGTCAATTGACTTACCTTGTTTTTGCATGGAACGTCTATTGTCAGGTATTATTTGAAGAGGAATGATTGTTTGAAGTGACTTAATTTTTTCTCAGAATACGCATCTACGTTTAAGGAAGCATTTACAGCAAAAAAAGCATATTTGAAAAAACTGTGACTTAAGTGGTTTTTGAAATGACCGATTCAATTTAGGTTAGGTTAGGAAGAAAGGCTGACAGTTGATCATGTTAACGTCACACTTAGACCCGTTGTGATACCCTAGAAAGTTGTATTCCACTTAATGTAAAAACCTATGTGTTCTGTTAGCAGTCAAGCCAAATGGCTTGACGAAGCTCAGAGGACTATAAGCCGAAGTTCTAGAAAGTACCTTTAAGTCGTGATAGAAATGACTCCCTAGATGTTTCTTTCTGAAATGACAGAGTGCTGGACAGTGACAAGAGAAGTGTGAGGTATCCTCATGACCTCATGTGCTTCTTCAACGCTGCACCCACTGCAAAGTCCCATTTTATTTTTATGGAAAAAATGGCGCTACAAATTATTTTTTGACACAATTTATTTAAAGATATATTACGACAATTGTTTAAACAAATTCCATACCAAAAAACACAAAGAATGGATTTATTGAAAAAAGGGAAAAATCGATGTTGGGTTATTTTTTTGAAAAACAAGTGTAACAATTTTTTTTTTTATTTTTCGATATATTTACGACAGATTTTCATATATTTCTATTTCTTGTTTGAGTTCATTTTACCCTATTTTGAGGGGTGGTAGTCTTAACTTGACTGTCAAGTTAGCATTACCAGGGGTTGTTTTTTTTAAATAAGTGCGACAATTTTTTTCTTTTACAATATATTTACGAAAAGTTCTCACATATTCTTTTTTCTTTTTTGAATGAAAAAAAAATTACATTTAAAAAAAAAAATTAAAAAAATCAAGTTTTTTTGTTAGAAAAATTTTTTAAATTAATTTTTTTTATTTTTTTGTTTAATGTACTTTTTATTTCATTTCAATTCAAAAAAGTATCTAACTAATGCAAAACTGTGAAAAAAATCCACTGGAATTGCGGTTTTCTTGTCATTTTGATGACAACTTCGCATTGTTTAGGAACACCACAATTTGTTCCTTTACCTGGTTTGTAAGACTTTGAAGTTTTGGTGAGGAAAAACGGTTCGATGAATCAATTTGAAAATTTACAAGAATATTGATGATTTAAAAATCTATAAATTTGCATACCAACGCAAGCCATGCAATCAATATTTGCAACGAAAAAAAAGATTTACGAAAAGACCACAAAACGTCGGTTTTTAGTACTTTTTTTAAACTAACGGTGAACGGTAAAAAAAAAATAATTTCTACAAAATCATAAAAAAATCTTGTAAAACGCTTTCTCAAATTTCCAAAACTGTCTTTGGAATTTTTATAACATCATTACTTGCTGAGATATTGGTAATCAAGGCTAAAAGTATCTTTTTTCATTCAAAGTCAGATAAACCATGTCAAAAAAAATCGTACGACAACAACAAAAAAACTGAATTGAAGCTGAATAAACAAGGTATCTGATCATGACATTTTATTGACTCAAAAAAAATTATTCATAGAAATGAGGACCTTCAAAAAAAAATAAAAAAAAAATAATTTAGTTGTCTCGTCTCATTTTTTGCAATAACGCAATAACGGTACTTCAAAAAAATTTGTTTGCAAACAAATCTCGAAACAAAAAACATAAAGCTGTAAAATGCTTTTTATTTTAACTCAATACGACCACTCGTCACAAAGATACAGCTCTTCAAAAAACGCTAACAAAAATTGAAAAAAAAATTTGTTCCTTTAATATTGTTGACTAGTGTATTTTGAGCCACAAGTGAATAACTCCAAAAAAATGCATATATGCCTAATTTTTTTAATTTTTTTTTCATATCACGTCACGATATTTTGGTCGCAAACCTCAGATTCAGATTCAGGACCTCCGTAAACATTAGACATAAAGAATCAAAACTTCCCCACAATTTGCATGGCCAAAAAACACATTATGGTTGGACTACAAAATAAGCTTTACTTTACCTTTTAGTCAAAATAACGACAAACACAAATTTGCGTGATTCAATCACTTTTGCCGTATCTTTCATCATAACATCAGAGTTGATTGAAATCTCCAAATCGATTTCTAATCTCTTTATGTATACATGTGTATATAATCTACTATACCTGTATTGCAAGTAAAATCTTTTGAATGAACAAAAAAAAAAAAAAACTACCTTCAATGATGTCAACGTTAAGCGGTGAGATATAAAGAAATAAAAGCTCTTGGCGGATAATTAGCAAGGTAAATCCTAATTTTATTAAATGTCAAATTATCTGATTAAAGCACAAGCTTAAGGATAATGAATTGTTTCTGCTTCTGCAAACAAGGAACACAGAACCTCAATTTGTTTGCTATGGCAGTCAGAAGGAAGTAGAGTTTTGTTAGGTATTTTCAACAGAAAGTTTGTGTTTCTCGGTATGTATACGTGTGGTGTCACACAACTGTTGTCATCAACAAATCTTATCATTAAGAAAAGTTAGCTAATCTTAAATGTATCTTCCTTCTTGATATTTTATTAATTGTCTACGGATGTGGATTATAATTAGTTTAAAAAAGAATTAAGATTCGCAAAATGTGCCTTCATAGGGTTCTTTCAACTCAAGGCTGGAAGGATATTACCTTTCTTATTTGCTTTGTATACACACAATAAATTTTAGGAATTAATTTTTAATAAGATTTCAATTATGCTAAGGAAAATCTTGGAAAGGTTTTCTTCAGCAAAACATTTATTTTGCTTTACCAAATTTGAAGAAAATATAACGTACGGTACGAATGACTGGGTTACACATACCTGCTCTTATGTTAAGGGCTTAGCATTTTAAAAATTGCATACAAAAATATGGGAATAATGAAAGGAACAATTAAGAAAAACAACGTTCTTAAAATTAGGTACTTACAATTTCTTTAATACTTTCAGTTGAAAATAAAAAAATGTCATCTTATTTCTTGCGCAAATATTATTATATAGCATTCGCAAATAAAATTAACCAAATCGCAAATGGGTTTAACCTAAACGCATATAAGTTTCACCCAAGCGCAAATAGATTTAACCCAAACGCAAATAGAATTAACCAAATCGCAATTCAATTTAAACAAACCGCAAATATAGTTAAACTATACGCAAATAATTGAAACTATTAACAAATCATTTTAACCAAAATGCAAATTGAATTGGCCTTAGCTTGATTCATTGTTCCAGCTGTACTTTAAGGATCTAATAGATTTTGGTATAATCCATAATAATTGTTAAAAAGCCATTATTAAGAGATTGGCCTTTCATTTTTTCGGTAAGTTCTTAGAAAAATGTGTAAAACTGGTTGGATTTACAATTGGGGTTTTGTCAAAATCTTATGGTGAACTTTTTCTGCTGTTATAAAGCCTTCCATTATTTCTTCGTCACACAGCTGGAACAACAAGTTGAGCCCGGGTTAATTCAATTTGCGTATTGGTTAAAATGATTTGTTAATAGCTTAAATTATTTGCGTATAGTTTAACTAAATTTGCGTTTTATTTAAATCGAATTGCGATTGGGTTAGTTCTATTTGTGTTTGGGTTAAATCTATTTGCGCTTGGGTGAAAGTTATTTGCATTTAGGTTTAACCTATTTGCGATTTGGTTAATTTAATATGCGAATGCTATACATGTACAAAAATAAAATCGTTGGAGCGGCTTACGCGAAAAAAAAACTAATAAGTTTTTATACACAATATAAAAATTTAAAAATTTTCAAGGACAAATTTTGGCGTGCAAACCTTAAGGATTTATTAATATGCAGATAAAAATTAAATAATAGAATATGAAGAAAATTTGAAAAGAAATTCTTCTGTTTAAGTGGAGTGACTGAATATTTATAATTCAAGTTAAAAGTTCAAGGGAGCTCAACTCCATAAGTGAGCTCAACTCCATAGATAACAATTAAATGTCAAAAAAATACTATCATTTCGTTTTTGAAATATTAAATTCGTTTTTTGAAAGTTGTGATATGCAATATTATTAAAACTGCTTGGAAGCTTTTGTATAAAAATTTCAATATAAGTTCGTTTTAAAAACTAAAAAAAAAAACGAGGTATTGTAAAAAGTCGCTTTATAGTAGGGGCGTTAGTGCACGATATGAGGGCATACCTTTCATTTCAACCTGACGGGTTGAGCTTTAGTACACTTATAGTTCATGTCCTAACTTTACCTTTTAGAAGTGTTGCCACGGTGGCAACACTGTCAGAAGGATAAGAACGGGTTGCCACAATTCCAAAATGTTGCTTATAGATCGAAAACCAAGGGTCGGACGATGACCCGAAAACTTCCGTTGGATTCAGAACCCTTGAAATAATAGGACCACATTATTATTTTTCTTCCACCCCTCCCCTTGCACGAAAGGGGTGGAAAAAAGTCGTTTTGGAAACAAAATTTGAAAAGCCAAGAGAACTTAGAAATTCACAATCTACTACATTACATCCACAGTTGATTGAAAACCTACTCTGTTTTTATAAAAAAGCCACTTTAAAAGTGCTGGGGAGGGGGGATATGAAAGACGAACAAATTTAAATATTTATCTTGGAATAATATAAGCATATGACAATGACACATGTTTCAAGGGTATTTTTTAATGCCCAATTTTTCTAAATCAGAATGAACTCGATAACAACTACCTTAAAAAAAGTTATTGCCTTCTTCATAAATGATGACCGAATTATTAGTGAATTACGTAAAATATTACCAAATTTCAACAGCATTGACACGAAACTTGGTCCACATACATCGTTTGTCATAAGCAACAAGAATCAAAAGAAAAGTAAGATTGAGCGCTAAAAAATACCCTTAAGACATGTGTCATATGCTTATATTATTCCAATATAAATATTTAAGTCTGATTATCTGTCGTATCCCCCTCCCCAGCACCCCCTTCGTGCAAGGAGAGGGGTGGGAGAAAAACAATAATGTGGTCCTATGGTTTCCAAGGGTGCTGAATCCAACGGGAGTTCTCGGGTCATTGTCCGACACTTGGCTTCTATTTTATTTATAAGCAACATTTCGGAATTATGGCAACCCTTCCCTTGTCCTTCTGACAGTGTTACCACCTTGGCAACACTTCTTAAAAATAAAGTTAGGACATGGACTAAAGCTCAACCTATCAGGTCAATATAAAAGGTTGGTCTAACAGCCCCACTATTATATGTGTTAATTTTGTTTATATTGATTTAGTAGCACGGTTGGTATGGTTTGAATGCATAACCATAAAATGAGTATGAGGGTCTGTAGGTGCTTTCATCTTGACATAGAATTCAAAAGTCTGGCAGGATTTTTTGGCGCCCGTGATAGGAACGAGGAAAAAGCGGTCTTCAACTATTGTTTAGAGGCACTTCAATTCATTCATTGAGAATGCGAAATGATGCTCTGTCATTTTTACTTGCGATATAGGTACTACATTTGGCAAGTTTTCGATTCGTGCAAAAAAAATTCCAGATAACTATCAAACATGACATTACGATGGTAGAGAAAACCAAAAAAGTGGGTGGCACAATTCTGTGTGTCTGTGTGTCTGTCTGTTCGTCTACAGCCTAAACGGCTCGATCGATTTTCTTCAAACTTGGTAAATAGTGGTTTGTGGTGATTATGTCCACACATTTTTTTCATTTTTTATTTAGAACCAAAAATAACGGTTCCTTCCATACAAATTTTTTTGTCAATTTTACATAATCGCTTTTTTCTCGAAAACAGCTTGACAGCTTTTCTTAAAAAAAAAATCAATAAAGGACAATCGGCAAAACTGTATGGAAGGTGGTCTAGGAACCAATAAAAACGAGTCGTATGTCGTTGCGCTACAATAGTCACTATAGCAGTTCATTTCAAATCACTGTGTGAAAAAAGTTATTTACTAACCAAGTAGGTTTTGTTTTGGTACATTTCAGTGTGGAACAAATTTATACAAACTGGTCTTACCAATACCAATAATATGTACATATGTCGTTGAAAAGGTATTTTTATGAACAATAATAGTTTCCATAACAACTTATTCAAAATCACTGTGTGGAAAAAGTTATTCGCTGCTTTAGGGAATTTTGGTACAGATAAAATTTATAACTTTTTTCACACAGCGATTTGAAATAAGCTGCTTCATTAACTATTTTAGTACATAGAATTTCCTTTCCAACGACATACGTCCCGTTGTTATTGGATGAACTTGCGTTCACACTTTTTGCCCATACTAAAAAAAAAGCATTTTTTCACAATAAAATGAACCACAATAATTCACTAATTTTGGAATAACTTTTTTCATACAGTGATTTGAACTAAACTGCTATTAAAGGTACTGTAGGTAATGGAAATACCTTTCCAATGACATATATATTGTTGTTATTTGTTAGACCACTTTTCATAAATTTTGGCCATACTAAATATATTTTATACATACTAGAATGCACCAGAACACAATTCTATTTAGCGAATAACTTTTTTCACACTTTTTGAAGTAAGCCCTAATAGTAACTATTGTAGTTCATAAAAATACCTTTCCAACGACATATGTCTCGTCGTTATTGGTCCTGTAGACCGTTTTGTCCTATTCTCCTTTCCTTTAGTACACTCAGAGAAAAAAGCAGGTATTATCAACCAATTTCTGGTCAATCATACCTGATTTTCAGGTTGTTATTTTTCAACTCGGTAGATCAGGTTAACTGTTTAACCTGATACCTGATTTGAAAATTTAACACTGTAATCCTGTAAATTTTACCTGCAAATATAGTTAATTTAACCTGACAAAATATTAAATGCGCTGTAATTTTAACATGAAAATCTGGTTAGTTTAACCTGACAACCTATAGTTAATTTAACAGGTTTCAATGTTATATCAACCCTGTATCTAATGCCGGATTTACACGACTTGAACGCTGCCACTATAATAACAAAAAGAATTAATTTGTCCATTCTTTTGTTGTTGCTTTTGTCATTATACTGGCAGTTTTCCAATCGAGTAAGTCCGGCATAATTCATGAATTTATACGTCTAAGAGCCGTCTCTTGCGCTGTCTATCGCTCAACTCGTAAGCATTATTCTGAAAGTACATATAGAAATTTATTATTCATTTATTTTAATTTAAAAATTATTTGTGATACTTACTTCAGTTTTGAACTTGGAACCTTTCACACACGGAGATAGCACTTTTTTTTTTTTTTTTTTTTATAAATTCATTTTTATTTTTCCATCATCTTAAAACTATCTTAAAGCTTGACAAAAATTCATAAAAACTAGCCTACTTATCAATATCTTACAACTAACTTACTGGCCCCATTCGGGCGCTCTAAGTTAAACTAATAACTTAATGCTAATGCCTTAAGCTACTTACAAACTACTTACAGACTACTTACAAACTAGAACAGCCACAGCAAGCATTTTCGGGTTTATATAATTTTTTTGTGTTTTTATTGGTTTTATTATTTTTTTGTATTTTTAGTGGTTTTATAATTTTTTTTTTTTTTTTTTTTTTTTTTTTTTTTTTTATTGGTGCCTCCCTGACTGTGCCTGCTTAAAACTAACTACCTTAACCTATGTAAGTCGGCCATGGCATAGAAAATGCAGTCAACTTTTAAATATCCGAAGAATCTTCGTGTTCAGGTTTCAACCACCAGAACTGGTTCTCCTGCTTTACCCTATCTCTTCGGTCCCGATCGGACACAGTCCTACTGAACCGAAGGTGCTCCGCTCCGTGTTGTGCGAGGACGTCTCGACTGTAAAGGAGCCGCCGATCTACAGTTCTACGGCCGACGTGGTAGATTAGCGGAACCGCCGCTCTATCCTGGATCAGCCCTCGACTGTCTAAGTAGAGGAATGCATCGGGCGGAATAAAGCCGCTTAGACGCACACTCTCGTAGTAATCGTTTTTAGGGTAATAAGCCCCAAAAATTAAGCTGTTGGTCGAGGACATTGCTCTTGCAATGTGACCTCGAATAAGCTTCAGCAAGAAATTATCTATCCTGTTTATGTTGGCGCCGTTGTATAGAACCAGGTTGGAATAATAATGTTTGTACTCCGACTCTGGTGTTCTGTGTAATCCAAGGCAGCGTCTAAGACACTGCCTCTCAAACACCCGAATCTTTTCCATTTGAGATGGGGCAACGTTGAACCAAACCGGGCACCCATAGGCAATCATCGGCCGTATGAGGGCCATGTAGCAAATCACCTTCACTCTGCTGTCAAGCCGGTTGCTATAAAACAACCGTTTCGTCAGGGCAAAAGCTCCCCTAGCCCTGGACAGAGCAGCATTTATATGTCTGTCGAAATACAAATACTGGTCCATCCAGATGCCAAGGTACTTTACTACACTTTTACTCGCCAGTGGCTGTCCATTTGGCCCTACGATCACCAGCTTACGCCAGTTCTTTCTCGTATCCCTTGTGGCTCCATGCAACGGAGTCCTAAACAAGATAGTTTCTGATTTTTTTTAGTTTCGGAGATAGCACTCATACACTGGGCCAATTCACTACACAAAAAACTGGTGCCAAATATCTATACCTTAGTTGAAACTCGTTGGATGGCTTGCGTGTGTGTTTTAGCACTAGTGTCACGTTTAAATGAACTGACAGAGTGCTACTTTAACAGGAGGCCAGGTAAGATTCAAATAATTTTATTTGAATGGCCTGTGTGTGTGCGTTTCAACGCTAATGTCACGTTTAAATGAACTGGCAGATTGCTTCTTTGACAGGAGACCAGGTTAAATTCAAATCGTTTTACTTAAATTGTCGGTGTGTGCGTTTCAGCACTTGTGTCACGTTGGAATGAACTGGCAGAGTGCTTTTTTAACATGAGGTCAGGTAAAATACAACAGGTAAAAAAAAACACATTAAATGTTAGTTCAACCTGATATGTAGTAAAAAAGAAATTCATATCATACAGTGTTAGAAAAACACGACCTTGGTTAAAATTGACACTATATTCTTGTTAAAATTTCTTATTTACAAGAATTTAGTGCTAAAATTACAGGTCATCTTCTTAAATCAACCTGAATATGGCAAGAAAGTCCACCAGGTTGGTTTTGCACTGAATAAAAGGTTACTAAAATCAGGTAAATTTCTGCAATGTCAGTAACTTTGTATGGGATTGTGCACCTTGCGAATTCAACAAGGCCCAGGTTAATTATTTACCTGACGTTTTTCTCTGAGTGTAAAGGCTACCTTTGGGTGGGAAACCATTTTTCAAAAAATTCTAATTAATGGCACCTCCCAAAGAACCATTTTTTAATTTTCGAAAAGCTTCCGAAAATATAAGTAGTGCTGTGTACAAACATTTTTGAAAAAATGTTTTTTGGATTTTTAAAAAATGTTAAAATTTTTTTTCTGAAAATCAATCGACATGATCGATTATTTTGAAACTCGACACTTAAGAATTTTTTAGTATTTTCTAAAATATTTTCAGAAAAAATTTTACATTTATGAAAAAATAATGGTAGCTTCCATACAAAAGTTAAGAAACCACAAAGTAAAATATTTTTTTCTCTAAAACGACTTCTACGATTTTGATTAAATTTTTTTTCATATACTAAAATTAGTACGATCTACTACTTGAATCAGATATGAAAAATATATCTACAACACTTCTCGGAGTTGAATCCAAGATCGATAATATCGGTTCTAAATTTAATATTTTGAACACTAAGGTTGATAATCATGAAGAGAAAATCAATGCTCTAGAATGTCAAATAAGAAGGAAGAATATAGTGCTTTTTGGTATGGAGGAAAAAGAAAATAGTTCATCGGAGCTTGAAACCACGGTCTTACAATACCTAAATTCTATCTTCAATTTAGATGTTTCATTACGAGATTTGGATTTTATATATCGCCTTGGGGCTCAAACCGCAGAAAAGACCCGACCAATAAAAATAGGGTTTCTTGCTTATAGGGTAAAATCTCAAATTATGAATAATTTAAGCTGTTTATTTCAATATAATAACAATAATAATACAAAATACTCTATCTATGATGATTTGCCAAAGGAGAATATTGAAAAAAGGAAGCTGTTAAAACAAAAAGCCGAAGCAATTATAAATATGGACAGGAGTGCAAAAATAAAAATTAAATATAACAAACTGATACTTAATGGTAAACAACTCTCAGATGAAGAACTATCAGCCATAAACGTAGATTCTCCCACATTGGAGACAAAAAATAAACGAAAGTTGTTCGATGAAGATGATGAAAAAATTAATAAAGAAAAATCAATGAACCCAATAACAGGAGCGATCAAAAAAAGCAAGCTACCGCCAAAAAGAAAAATAACAACATCTATAGCATCATCCCCACTTAGACATTTTGTACTTCAAAAGTCTTTATCACAAGAGATTTTAAATGTCAATAGGAACTCCGATAATGTTTTTTTAACCGAAGGAGTACAACCAATCACAAAATAGCAAACATCAATGAAAACAACAAATCCATTTTTAAACGCATTAGCGTAGCTAGGGGGGGGCGAAGGGGGCGGTCGCCCCGGGCGCCAGGAGTTAGGGGCGGCAAATGGTTTATGGGATGTAAACCAATGGCAGAAGTTTTTTATTGAAAATTTTATTAATTTTTTATTAGAAAACGCACAATTTTAATAGTATTCAAATTTGTAGGGGCGGCAAAATCTTCCTCGAGCTTCATGAGAAGTTGGAAATAAACACAAGTTTAATTTTTGTTTAATAAATAATTAAATCAATTTTTATTAAATTGAAATCAATAGGGGCGCTAAATCATCATCGTTGTTTATTGCAGAAGTTGGAAATAAACAAAAAAGTTAAAAATTCTATAACATTGGTAGGTATAAGAACGTACAATTTTTCATTGTGTTCAAATCACTAGGGGCGGCAGAATCATGACCGTTGCTCATTATAGAAGTTGGTAATAAACACAAAAGTTTATTTTTTTAAATTAACAATTCTTTCAAATTTTGAACCAAATGGCTTTCGTAATGACCATTCTTTCTTGTAGCTTTACATATATGGGTCAATATTTTAAAATATTAATATTTCAGTCTCCTTCATTTTTGAACCGCGGTACAAAATTGTATTATAAGTTTGTTAATTGGATGGCTTGAAACAAACGGGTTCTAATATTCGCTCTAGAAAAAATAAAGTTAAAAAAAATATCATACCGCTATCTCCATTTAAACACCCAAAATGTCATTCCCCTGACGTGTCCCCAGGCCTACTTACCACACTGTCTGAATTTCAGCAACGAAACTATAAACGATACAAAAAATCTAATGATGCAGTTTTTTTAATAATATATGCATCCTAACTAAAAAATAGTTAAATGATTTTTATTTGCTTTATTTTTTTAAATAGGAGCTATTAACATTGTATATCCAATCTATAGTATTCTCATGAAACACGATTTTGTAGGTAGACATTTGGTCGATAGGTTCGCTGTGATCGCCTTACCGAGATCCCTTAACAAAAATTAGTATGACATTTGGACGCATAGATGGCCACGAGCTTTATTTCTTCATGAGAATACTATAGAATTTATATACAATGCTATTAAGTAAGTGTCCCCCATAAATTGATCATTTCTATCTCACAAATGGAAATTAAAAAAAAATATATATAGGCTCAAATTAGAAAACTGATTTTTTGTTGTTTAACGGTACAGAATTGCTCTTTATGAAAATTGAAGTAAGAGTTTCAAAAAAACTTTGTTGTCTTTTTTATTTCAAGTTAAGGCAACGATTTTGTTTTTCGTCAAGTGAAACTGTCATTCCTCTAACGTGTGTTTTTTACTAAACCGTGTGGTATAAGAATTAAAAAGTTTTACTCGTCTGTGTCTTTTACAAGGGCTAACGTGAAAAATAATATAAAACATCTAGTTTTCTAATAACCTCCATTTAGTTCTCATAAAACACCCTTCGGAGTCATTCCCCTAACATCATTTTTTGTGTCATTCCCCTGACTTTTAAGTTTTTGCTATAATGATTGATTGCGTTTTGGTAACTCTAGAAGAATCAATAATATTACATTTAAACATATTTACAGTATTTTTAGTAGTTTTGAATTTTTTCACATTTTCTCGGTCAAGATATCATAAAAAAATACGATTATTACTATAAAATGTTTAGTTTTGCAAAATCCTTGAATCATGAGAGCAAGTTCGTGCAACATAGTCGTGGATGCTATTTTTCATGTTAGTATTTGTTCTCTTTTTTCTTTACACTCCTGAAACCATTCGCAAAATTAAATATCCATCTAATCAACGGAGTAAATATAGATTTTTGTTATTCCCCTGACACAAGTATCATTTCCCTGACTTAAAAAACCGTTAGATTTGATCAAATGTTATGACTCCTTGTTTTGAAGTGGTTATTATAGAGTTATTAAGAGACATAATTGTTCGTTTACCAAAATAGGTTCTTTTGAGCGAGGATCCACTTTGGAGTGAAAAATATTAATGTTTTGAAATATTGACCCATATGTGTTTGTTAATTCTCTCAATTTAGTTCAGAGGGTTTTACTTTTCTCAAAGAATGTGTCACGTTAGATTTGAAAAAAAAAACAAAAATGCTTTCGATTGAATATTTTCGCAGATAATTTGTTTTTTTTTTTTCAAAAATAAAAAATAAAAATATTATTAATACAAAACTGATAAATGAATAAAAATAAATAAAACATAACAATAGTTTTTTTTCAAACATAAAACCAGCAAACAAAAAAAGCTCTAAACTATACATATGGCTGCATTCAACACAAAGAATTTTAAAAAATGCGATTTTTTTTGCGAAAGCTTGTAGATTAATTTTTGTTCGTAAAATGAAGTGCAGTATGAAGATTTTTTTGCAGATTTATTTTGAGAAAAAATGTATTAGATCAACAATCTACTGCAATTTCAGTGAAGTAAACACTCTGTAATCAGACACTCAGTAGTGACTTAGCCGTTGCTTTGACCCTTTCATGGTTCATGATCATTAGATCTGAGAAATATGAACAGTATGCAATTTCTCAGTTTCGCTGTCGAGAACTGATGAAACAATAGGCGTGTCTCACCAAGTAAAATCTCACCGAGCGCTTAATATCAAGTTGACGTAGGCGGAATGTTTTGTTGAAACAAAGATACTCTGTTCAATCGTACTGAAATTATGGAAACAAAATTTTAACTCTGCTTTAAATATTTAAATTTTAAAGCACAAAACTTTATGAAATGAATGAAAAATAATACTAAGATCAATTTATTTTTACTTTTTATCAACACTCAACCTCTATTCTGTATTTTTGTATCGATTTCGTATTTGCACATCACCGATAAATTGCAATTTGGCTGGCAAATGAACAGTTTTAGCTGAAAAAGAACATTGAGAAATCAACCCAAGAAATTTTCGTCTCAGTAATCTCTGGAAAAAATCTTAGTGCTCAGGTGAGATTTTTGCCCCACTTTAAAAATATCTGAGCTCTCAGAGATTTTATTTGGTGAGACACGCCTAATGAACAATTATGAACTTTACTATTTTTGAACGAAAAAAAACATTACAAAAAAATTCAAGTCTCATGTGCCTATATTATATACAGTCGGTTTAAAGTTAAATCCCAGTAGGTCAGAAACAAAAAATTTTCATTCAGCAGATATTGCGGCAAAGTGGCGTGTATCAATATTTCGCAGAATGTAATTACTTGCATTAATAAAAAAATATTTTAGTCAAAATTTTGTCAGCAACTCTAAGACCGATTTTATTATTAAGTATTGTTAGACCGAAGGGGCGGCAAATTATTGTTTTGCCCCGGGCGGCAAATATCCCAGCTACGCCACTGTTTAAACGCCAACTTTTACCGGAACATATAACAAAAAAAGAGAAACAAAACTTGAAATATGAACTTAGTTCACCTCCAACCCGGCCGGCCACCGTGGAGGTTTTTGGCCAAAACCCCCCTTCAATTGAAACTGCGGAATGCAATCTTAATAGTCTCAATGGTATACAATTACTTAATATCAAAAATAAAAATACAACTTCGAAAAAACACTTATACATTGCTACACTTAACACCAGAACTTTACAATCAGAAGAAAAATTTATGGAATTAGAAAATGCACTTACGAAAATAAAGTGGGATATTATAGGTCTATCTGAAGTGAAAAAATATGGAGAAGCTATTACAGAATTAAACAACGGTAATATATTCTCCTATTTTGGTGTCAAAAAAGGACTCTTTGGTGTAGGATTCTTGATAAACAAAGCACTCAAAAAGAACATTTTGGAAATAAAGGGATTTAGCGACAGAGTCATCGGAATTAAACTAAGGATAGAGCAATGCAATATTTCCATAATTCAGGTCTATGCACCAACTAAAAAAGCGAAATATGAGGAAATAGAAGCCTTCTATAGCACACTTGATGAAGCAACAAACCACCTTAATACTGAAATCATTTTAACAATAGGAGACTTTAACGCTAAAATTGGATTAAGGAACAAAGGCGAAGAGAAAATAATGGGTCCATATGGATATGGAGAAAGGAATGAGAGGGGAAACCGTCTTATCCAACATGTTTGGCAACACAAGTTTTTTGTTGGGAACTCATTATTTAAAAAGAATCCTCAAAACCAATGGACTTGGATAACACCTGATAAAAACCATAAAAATCTAATCGATTACATCCTAGTAAATAAAAGATCGATACTTGAAGATGTCAATGTTCTAAACAATTTCGAGTTTGATTCAGATCATCGATTAGTCAGAGCTAAATTAAAGATAAATCACAAGACAAGACAACTCAACAAAACAACCAAAAAAAAGCGTATCAAAGATAATTACAGATGAAGACATCAAGAATTATAACATTGATCTTCAACAACGGTATCACATACTATCATCAAGAAATGAACCCGTACAAAATCTCTATAACAACCTGGAAAGAACAATCAAAGAATCTGCGGAAAGATACATTCTAACAGCAACAAAACAGAAACCACAAAAACTTTCAAACGAAACACTACAGCTAATCGAAAAACGAGAAAAACTACGTAAGAAGGAGGATTTAAGTGCATCCGAAAAGATAAACTTAAAAATGCTCAGAAAACAAATTAAACAAAAATCACAGGATGACATAAAACACTTCAACGAAAACCTCCTCAAAAAATTGATCGAAACAACAAAATCAATTAAAAAGGCGAAAGCAGCATTACAACCACATAAAGAATGGATCGTAGCTTTATCTGTCAATAATGAGCAAAAGAAATACCAGAGAAAAGATATCAATAAGATAGCAACAGATTTTTACAGCAATTTGTATAAAACCCAACTAAAGCAATCAGAAAACTATATACAACAAAATGTTGAATTTGTAGGTCAAGAAGAAGAGTTTCCGAGTTTTCTACAAAGCGAAATCGAGCATTCAATTCAAAGCTTGAATAATGATAAATGTAATGGAAGTGATGGAATCGCTGCAGAGTTTTTAAAATACGCAAAATTTTCACTGGCCAACTGGTTGAAAGAAATTTTCAATCAGGTTTTGGTCACCGAGGATATTCCACAACAATGGAAACAATCTGAAATAATCCTCATCCACAAAAAAGGTAGCAAAGATGATATCAATAATTACAGACCCATTAGTATAATTTCTTGCGTCTATAAAGTTTTTGCAAAATGTCTGTTTAATAGAATAAAAACCAGTTTAGAATTTAATCGGCCTCACGAGCAAGCTGGATTCAGGTCTGGGTTCTCAACAATGGATCATCTCCAAACAATGAATCAAATTATAGAAAAAGCCAAAGAATATAATATAACTCTATATTTTGCGTTTATTGATTTTGCTAAAGCATTTGACACAATAGAGCAGATATATATCTGGGAAGCATTAAAAAAACAAGGTGTGGAACCAAAAATTGTACGAATTTTAAAGAAGCTGTATAATGAAAGTAATGCATACATAAAAACAGAAACTACGGGACCTGTGTTTCATATAACTCGTGGAGTAAGACAAGGTGATCCACTTTCACCAGCACTCTTCTCAGCAACCTTGGAGGACATTTTTCGAAAGTTAAACTGGGAAAGCAGAGGTCTGAAGATGAATGGAAAATACTTATCAAATTTAAGATTTGCAGATGATATCGTATTGATTGCCACCAGCAGTGAAGAACTACAAATTATGCTCAACGACCTCTGTCTCGAATGCAAAAAAGTAGGACTATCAACTAATAGACAAAAGACCAAAATCATGTCAAATGGCTATCACTCAGAAATAAAAATAGATAGCAACATTTTAGAGTATGTAGAGGACTATACGTACCTTGGTCAAATAATATCCTTTATTGACAAAGATACAAAAAACGTTAACCAACGAATAACAAATGCTTGGCGACAGTTTTGGAACGTAAGAAATCTGTTAGACCTTAACATCTCTAGCCAAACAAGAAAATATCTTTTTGATTCTTCAGTTCTACCTGTTATGACATATGGGTGCCAAACGTGGAATTCTACGAGATTCCTTGAGAACAAATTACAATCTTGTCAAAGGTCAATGGAAAGATCAATCCTTAAGATACGGATCTCTCAACGTGTTAACCACAACGTAATAAGAAGTCGAACTAATTTTGAAGATGTACTTCTCAGAATGAGAAAATTAAAATGGGATTGGGCTGGGCACATAGCTCGAACAAGAGATGAACGATGGACCAAGATGGCAACAGAGTGGACACCATTAGACAGGAAACGAAATGTCGGAAGACAATTCAAACGATGGAGAGACGACATCAGTTCCTTTTGCCCGAACTACTGGTGGGAAGCTACAGATAGAAGAAGATGGAAATTGAGGGGGGAGGCTTATGCTCATCAACATTTTTGAATTTAAAAACAAAACATTTAATTTATTTTGAACTATTTGTATTCTTTTACAACTTTATATTTTGTTTACGAGTGAATAAAAGCTTTTTTTTTTTTTAATAACTACCACATATTTTAATATTTTACACTTGGCAACTATTTATAGTATATGTCATAGAACAATTTTTTTTTTATTTTGAATTGTCTCGTTATCTGGTAAACGGATTTAGATTATTTTTTACACACAAATTTCAGATAAGATTAAATAATATTACATATCAAAATTTTCCAACAAAAAAGTTTTTGAATTTTTAAAAAAAGTTTCAACTTTTTTTTGTTGAAAATTCGATATCTCAAAAACGGTTTGTTAGTTTTTGTTAACATTTTACTTTTACATAAACATAAATATATACTTAAGATTTGCATACCAAAATTTGTCCTTAAAAATATTTTAAGAATTTTATATATAAAAATTATTTTTTTTAAAAACCGCTCCAACGATTTTTAATTTTTTTTTATACAATCATATTCAATCAAGAATTAAGATGGCATTCTTTTTTTGCACCTCAAACTGTCAAATGAGGTTTTTTAGCTACTTAAATATCGTATTTCATGCTTCTCTACATTTTTCTCTCATAATTTTAATGTTTTTATATACAATTTTCGTAAACCCACAAGGTTTTGAACATAAGAGCAAGAACGTGCGACCCAGTCGTGCATTTTATTTGTTAAGTCTACAGAATTTAACTTTAACTGTCCGGAACTCAAGATATAAGCTTTTCAGGTGCACCATTTTTGGAGAATTAAAAAAATAAAAAATAAAAATAAAGCCGATAGGGTTCGCTTCAAAAGTTCATATCTTGAGTTTTATTTTTTGGATTGTTAAAATTAAAGTCTGCACTTAAAAAAATGCCTGAGCATCATTTCTTGTTTTTTATTAATGAATTGAAGTCCATGTTCCCCTTACAATAGTCTGAAAACCACTATTTTCAACACCTCGTCCCTACCACGGGTGCCAATAAAATCGTGCTAGACTTTTGAATTCAATGTCAAGATGCAAGCACCTACAGACCCCCATACTCATTTTTTGGTTATGCGTTGAAACCGTAAATAAGCAGCCAGCTCTTAGACCATATGTAGGTATAATAGGCCAAGAGCTGGGTACTTTTTGTTTTCAGATAATTACTGTACCGATTTTTTTTGATGTAATGTGTTCAGGAGTGTCCCCCAAATGTAAGTCCAAGTCGTGACCCATGCATGAGGGTATTGAATATTGAATACAATAAAAGCAATTAGTTACGTAAAATTTTAAAAAATATCGACTTAAGAAAGAAAAAATCACATTTTTTTTTTTTTAATTTTGACTTTGAAATTTAATTTCTCAAAAACTATTCGCTTAAACAACTTGATTTAGAAACAAAATTCAAGAATGGAGTATTAGCTTTCCAAAAAACTATAGCACATTATTAGATGAGTTTTCGTTGATTTTTAATGATTTTTTTGCATTTGAAGACAATGTTTCAGAAACTGCCCCCCCCCTGCCTCAGGGAGGGGAATACAACTTTGCCCCCATACAATTTTGTTCTTAGAAAAACCCCCAGAACCACACCTTAAAATACTTCCACTCAGGTCCGGGACACCTTGTATAACAAATTTGATCAAAATCTCCAGTTCGATTTAAAGAGTGCCTTACGGGGCGTATAAGGACCTATATATTACGTATATAAATGTACATAATGTATTTACCACAAGTAAAATATTTACATAACTAAAATTTTAAGGAAGTTAATTAGAACTGATTTCAGTTATCTGTATGATCTGGTAAGGTCACAATCGATAAAAATCTTTTAAATCATCGCTTTAGAGGGTAGTCTCATCTTTCATTTGATACCCGATTAAGTAGATACTTAATCACAAAAACAACATGAGTTTAGTGCCTTTGCTAGTTAAAGCAACCTAAAAACACTTGCCAGACCAGTGGTTTTAAAAATCTTGGGACCAATCTTTTCAACTCAAATATGTATAGAAACGATACCACAAATTTGTTTGTGTAACAGTTGAACTCAATATTGACGGTTTTTTTGTAAGATATTCCTTTTTAAAGTTTAATAAACATACCTACCAATTCCTGAAGAATTGGCATGACCCAATTTGCGTACCTTTAAATCCATATGAAGCTACACGTATACTTTTTTGCACGTGTTGCCTTTTTCGAAACACTCCAAGTTACTTACACTTAATTACTTTACGATTTTACATGTTTTAAAACTGAAACATATACATTATGCCAAACAAATCATATTAAATCCGGTTTCTGGAAAAACATGACAAATAAAGCACACGAATGCAATTCACTGCTGAGCTACTTTTCAGCATAATTGCAGTAAGTAAAGCGTCATGTGAAAGTCTATCCTATAAATTTTTAAGCAGAATCCTGAGAAAATAGGCATCCATGCAACAACCTACAAGACCAAAACTTAAAGTGTGAACGCACTATAATTTCAATGCAACACCATTGCACCAACAATAAGTATACTTACTATTTACATTTCATTGCAACGTGTATAAGAACTTTCTCCCTGCCCTGGTCGTTGTTGTTGTTATTTTTGCATGCACAGAGTGCTTGGTATCAGAATGAAAAATGTATTTTATATGAAAGTGTTTTGCCACTCTTCGGAATGGCAATGCCAGGGCAGACCTCACAACAAAAACAGGCAATGTACTCGAAGTAATAAAATCACTGAGCTTGAAACTGAATAAACTGCCGTGTAATTGTCCTGCTTTTTCCTTGTGCAAAAGAGCAGGAGCTGGAGGAGCAATGGCAGCAGGCAGAAGCAGCATTTCAGTTCAGGACAATAACTCATTGTGGATTTATTCATAGGTTAAGACCCTTGAACTCTCCTCCATATTAAGTGCAGTTTAACGACTAAATGAATTCGATTTATTCCATTTGCTTGATGGCACCTGAAATAAAAAGTTTCCAAGCAAAAAGTGAGATGGAATTTCATTTTTATTTTTTTTTTAATATTTTTCAAGACAAGTGTATGAAGTTATTCTTAAGGGAATATGAAGAGGAAAACACAAACAATAATAGAATTATTGTTTTTGTTTTTATTTTTGTGAACTTTATTGAATTTAATTCAGTTTTAAAGATTTGTATGACCTTTAGAATGCGTTTTGCCCAGGCAAGACAGTTGGGCTCATCAGTTAGATGCTGTCGTTACCCTTCTAAGACACAATATTTTGGTCGATGATTATCAAACTAATAGAATTTGCAGCACGAAAACAACGCTTCTTCTTGGGGAATTTGGTTAAATTCATGCACCAATTCTTAATCTTATTCCAATATAGTGAATTGTTTTATAAAATAAAGAAAACTAAATTGATAAGTTAATACGAACAGAGAAACTAATTTCAAGCAATATTGTTTCTAGTCACAGTCACTTTTCAAATATCCTAACTAAACTATATAGCTATTGTAGCATTGTAGGAGAGTATTGAGAAAAGCCAAATTGTATAAAAATATCCGAATTCAGTGTTTTGCATTTTAATAGGAACTGGTATAAATGTAAAGTCTTTCCATAAATGTATGTACGATTCTGTATAAAAAAATAATTGAAATTGGTTGTACCGTTTTGAAGAAAATCAAAAACTAAAAAAATGGTTCTTTGGGAGGTACCATTAATAACCATATTTGAAAAATGGTTTTCCACTCATAGGAAGCATTCACTAAAATAAATTTATTGGATTTTTTCTAAGAAAAGTAGTCAAACCGTTTTTGAGAAAAGTACGATTATGTAAAAAAATAAATAAATTTTTAAAATAAATTGGGTGGCGCAACAGCTCATGGAGAACCAGGGCCTAGTGACTTACAACTCTCAACAATTCCTGTGTGCGTGTTATTGGCAGGAATGGAGGGGACCTACAGTTTTTTGCCGAGTCCGAACGGCTAAATGAGCAGCACTTATTCATGACAAGTATACTCTTGGAGGATTTGTCAGTTCCTCGCAAGAGGCAGTACCTCGGATAAAACATTTCTGTTTTTAGGTGGCACGGCTGGGAATCGAACCCACACCTTCGGCATGACAGTCCTACGCTCTAACCATCATGCCACGAGGTACTACGATTATGTAAAATTGCTAAAAAAAATTCTATGGCAGGTACCGTTATTTTTGGTTCTTAAAAAAATGAAAAAAAGCTGTGGGCATAATCACCAAAAACCACTATGTACCAAGTTTAAATAAAATCGATCGAGCCGCTTAGGCTGTAGACCAGCTATACTCAACCTGCGGCCCGCGGGCCGCATGTGGCCCGTCGAGCTTTTTAAGTGGCCCACCTGGCAAATGTGATTTCATAGAAAAACTGAATACAATAAATCAAATATTACAGGATTACAGCCGTTTGGAAAGAGCGCCTAAGTTAATTTGAAAATAACACCCAAAAATTTTGGATGATATTTCTTGATTTCGTTGCCTTCTTTCTTAATATGAAACAATGCCCGAAATAATAAATCAAATTGAAAATATAGCCCAACATAGGAAGCATTTCCAAACAAAGAGTGTTATCAGTGAAAAACATCAAATTTGAAGGACAAGTGGAAATGTCGCTTTGTTTTTTCGTTTTCACGAATGACTGAAAGCGTTTTCGTTTGGTCCTCCCGTAGCGTCTGGAAGCTTTTCAAATGCTTCTGAAAAAGTTCATTTGGCACTAGATGACAGATCTTCTTCTGAAAAGAAGAGATCAACGATTCTGGATTTGAGGAGATAATCCAAACCAGAAGCACGCATACATGTGCACAATTGAAACGTCAAAATTGTCAAATGCTATTTGTTATTTAATTTTGGAATTGCCATTGTTCATTTTCATTGTACTAAGATTTGGAGTTAAAAGGTAACAATTATGAAAAAAATGGATAGGCCAAACATTTCATCCTCTTTGTAGGTAAAAAGTTTACTCAAAATAAAAACCCATGGTGGAGACATTCGTTGCTGTTATTGAGGATTATCAATATTAAGAGAACAGCTGTGTGAACGTTTCATCACCCAAATGCAAAACAACCAAGTGCACAAATACAACCAAATCGTTTGGCATTCTGGAATCTGGATCGACGAGCTCCGGAGGGTTCTTCCGGATTAACAAACGAAAACGCTATGACAAAGCAAATATTTTTGCTAACGTGCTAAAGACAGCTGATTAAACTCAAATCGCAAGTAATTTTGAGAAGTTTGACCGGTTTTGCTTCAAAAGTGAAGACACTAACTAAAAAACAAAAAACAATAAGGCTGTGAAATGAGTGACCACAACATAAATTTTCCTCCTTCTACTTCAGGTAATAGATAATGTTCCTGACACAAAAAATAGTCAGAAATTTGACACTGGATTGCAAAATTAACATATAGGATCTATATACGTTTGGGAACTAGCGTTTCCAATCCTAGAAAAAATGTGTAGAGAAATTAACGAATTATGTTAGCATGCTGGATCAAGCCAGATCTTGAAAAAGTGTTCTTAATTTCAGAAATCATATTATTTTTTTATTAAAATGAATTCAATATAAATTACTTAACACCTAAGTGCAAAAAATAATTCATGTTGCGGCCCGAGGTAACATAGCTAAAACGTCTTTGTGGCCCTTATGAAAAAAAGGTTGAGTATGGCTGCTGTAGACGAACAGACAGACAGACAGACCGTCAGAATTGTGCCACCCTTTTTTTTGGTGTTCTCTATCATCGTAATATCATGTTTGATTATTATCTCAAAATTTTTTTTTGCATGAACCCAAAACATGCCTTATAGTCTGCGTTGCCATAATGGCATTATAAAAGCTAAATCTAGCATAATACAGGAAAAGCATTTTGAAATTTTAAAATTATGCCAAATGCTTTTTTGGCACTATCTGTCTTTGTTTGGCATTGTTGAATGCTAGATTTGATTTAAGTAATTATTCAATTATGTACCTACTCGTATAATCTAGAGCCAAATTGTTAACTTTTTAAAATTTTGATCTTATGAATTCCATATGTGATCATATGACGGCTCACTGAACTACATTTCCACCGATAATAGACTTCCTTGGGCCCCTGAATTGTCGTTGGTGAGGCAGTTCATTGCACCACCAGATTTTTCGTTGAGTCAGTTAATTTGTTTTATAAATTAATGTTATGTTAGTTTATTTATGAAATAAGTTCAGGGACTCAATGAAAAATAATTGGTTGTTTAACAAACAGTTTATTTGTGTATAAATGACTATTCACTGGCCCGACGAAATCCATCATTGGCTGAATTCAAATATATGCAGGGATTCGGTTCAGTGTAAACAAAGATGTTTCAAATATCAAGCAGTAAAATACCTAGCCAAAACTATTAATATTCGAATCAATTATATTTTTTGTTATGCTAAGAGTATTTCTGAAAAAAAACATTGATATTTTGTGCACTAGGTATTTTTAAATGGATTTTGAAATCTAGCATTCTGTTTTTTGGGCTTACATACGATTTAGCATTATAAAATCTGAAAACTAGCATAATTAAATTTGAGATTATGGCAAGACTGCTTATAGTACCTATAATCGCAAGTAAAAAGAACAGAAAAAGGACCGATTAAAAATTAAAAAAAAATATTCTGTTTAAGAAAACCTCTGATAGATTTGAAGGAGACCTGGTATTCATTAATTTAAGATCTAATGCATTTTTATATTGAATTTTTGTTTGAAAATTTAATTTTTTTAGTTCACTATCCAATTCAGATTATACCTAGGTAAGCACAATATTATTTTCATAATAGTACCACTGCCTTTCACTACATTTTAAAACCAAAACACTACATTTTTAATCGCTAAGGGAGGCAGCACTGGTGGGTACCAAAGTACATCCCTTAAACTTTTATGACGTTCTTTCTAAATTATGATCATTTCAGCAACCAGTTGATTATCACCAGTTACGTTTTCCTTGTTTTTACTTCTTGGTATCTTTATTTTATAATATTTTGAAAAAAATTAAAATCCGAGAACCATTTAGTTTTCAGTATTTGACTAAGAATTGATAAGAGCATTGAATGAATTGAAAAACAAAAAATAGTTCTTAACTATGTAAAATTTTGAAAAAAAAAAAAAAAATAGTTTGAACATTTTTTCATATACATATTAGTTATTTACTTTCAATATTTTATTTTTTTATTTTTCCAAAATTGGCGTTTTGCAACTGTGCTCCCTTTTTATTCTGAATGTAAGAAATTTTTTACTTTATTTTTTTTTTGTTTTTTTTTTTCTGAGATTTGAATCCAGGACTAAAGATCGCTATCACCTATCCCGGGATTCCAAATCAGGGGAATGAAAAATATTCCATTTGACTATCGAATTCTGCTTATTGCAGAATAGGTTCATTGTATATAAATTCTATAGTATTCTCATGAAGAAAAAAAGCTCGTGGCCATCTATGCGTCCAAATGTCATACTAATTTTTGTTAAGGGATCTCGGTAAGGCGATCACAGCGAACCTATCGACCAAATGTCTACCTACAAAATCGTGTTTCATGAGAATACTATAGATTGGATATACAATGATAGGTTTCGGCAAAGAGATCTTCTATCAGGTGATTTCCTTAAATTAGTCCTGGAGGCCACATGTGCGCAGGGCAGGCGACCAGGCGTTAACACAGAGAATACTTTTTTTGGAGATACGGTACAAAAAATCTCTGGCTTTTTAATGACTGAAACAAGCTGACCTTTTATGGTGACTAAGTGTCCTTTCCGATGCATAATTTTTTTCTGAATATCCCACCAATGCGGTGCCAAGCTTTGCTATGATCATGATAAAATTTTAAAAATTAATTTATATTAAATATTGCAGAACTGGATCGTACATACTTTTTCTAATGTTGAAGTTGCTTGGAACTTAGAAACTTGTGAAAATATGCAAGTAATTACAGAAAAAACTATAAAAAAATTGATCAAACCGAATAAGAGGAAAGAAAATTGCGTTTACTGAGGGACATTTTTTCGAAAACTGGCAACTTTAACCGAGGTATTGCGTTTATTGAGTGTTTGCTTTAACCAAGGGTGTACTGTAAGCTACAAGAATTTATTGATTTTTGTTTATCAACATCATTAGAGCTGTACGGCAAAAATAATTAATTTTGTCAAATCTAATATTCCATTCTCTTATTTGTTTGTTAAATCAAAGTAGCCCAAGAGCGAGAGCAAAAAAAGGTTCATAATGCAATTTTCTACTGATCTGATTTTTTCTATTTTTTTAGATCAAGTTTTTTAAGTGGAAAGTTTTTGAGAAATTAAGTTTAAAATAAATATTTTTTTATTTTTTTCAATTTGATTTCTGGGCAAAAGCTGGTTTCAGCAGAATGTAAAAACATTTCTTAGTTTTTGAGAAATTACAAAAAAGGTAAACCTTCCCATTTCATTTTTGATTTGTTATTTTTACTATATAGGCAAAGAAGTACCATTCATAATTTAACCGTTTTTGGTTTTTTTTTCGGAAAAAGTAGGCAGGTACCTTTAGATTTCACAAAAACTAAGAAAGATTTTTAAATCTGGTTTTCGGTATTTGACTAAAAATTAATAAAAGTATTGAATTTAAAAAATGAAAATAGTTGACCTTTTATCACGAATACACGGAAAGAATTGAAAAATCACCAATTGAAAAATTTGTAGTTGCAATTTACGAATCATGTTTTATTCGTAAATCAAAGCATTTTCATCCCAAATTAATACAAAAACTGGTAATTTTACGTTCAAAACGCAGCAATTTACAAAATTTTTTCGTGATTTGCAATTAAAATCCATAATTCAAGCTTTTACTTTTCATAGCAAAATACAACTGTTTTGGCGTAATTTACTCTCCAAAATAGCCTATTGAATAGACCTTTTAAAAAGGAACAATTACGTGCAAGGGTTTTTATTATTGAATATGTTTGCTTGGCCCATAAGCATGCTTAAAACCGAAAATGCTACTAAATTCACCCATGCGTTTCTGAGAGAATGGTCACACTGGCCACTTTTCAGTATTTTTGGTATAACTCGAAAACTAAGCCGAATTTGACAATTTTACATATAATACTTTTTGTTCAAAATTAAATTTTCTATCGAAATGGATAGTATGGAAAATTTCTTAAGAAATTTTAAGCAGCAAAAGTAAACAAAAACCAACATAAAAAAAATCGAGAAATCAAAGATTTTAAAAAATTTTTCTAAATTGCGCATAACTTTTTTCGGAGCAAAGATACGGTCAAGACATGCATGAACAAAGTAAACTGGAGCTTAAGGGCTTTAATATGACATGTTAAAAAAGCCATATTATTAGAAAATTGACAGAGATATATCCATTCAAACTTTACCATTTCTTATCATTTTTCACAGTTTTTGTCCATAAGCCTATTTTTTGGTACCTTATGACAAAGTTAACGTTCCTAGCAACTAGTACCAAATCTTATGTTAATCGGGCCAGCCGTTCGGTCTGTAGGTCTGAAAGCATTAAAAAACAGCCCAAAAATGAAATTGCGAACTTTTATCATTTTTATAAATTCTCTATAGTTCTAATGTCATATTATTTCGAAATTTTTATTTCGAACATTTTTACGAAAGTGAAATTTACCATATTGTACCGAAAAAGGGACTTTCGGCCCAAAACTGCAAAAAATTATAAGAAATGATAAGGTTTGAACGGGAATATCTCTGACAATTTTTAACAAATATTAATTTTTGAACATGCCATATTAAGGCCTTAAGTCTCTACTTTATTTTGTCTGTACATGTATTGACCCTATCTTTGCTTCAAAAAAAGTTATGCACAATTTATAAAAAAACTTATATATCCTTGATTTTTTGATTTTTTTTAGGTGGGTTTTTGTTACATTTTCTTGCTTAAATTTTTTCGTAAAATTTTTTCAACTATCCATTCCAATAGAAAATTTAATTTTGAACAAAAAGTATTATGTATATGTAAAATTGTCAAATTCGGCTTAGTTTTCGAGTTATACCAAAAATACCGAAAAATGGCCAGTGTGACCATTCTCTCAGAAACGCATGGGTGAATTTAGTAGCATTTTCGGTTTTAAGCATGCTTATGGGCCAAACAAACATATTCAATAATAAAAACCCTTGCACGTAATTGTTCCTTTATACCCCTCATTTTCCCGTCTATTCAATAGGCTAAAAGCATTATTTCAAAAACAACATTTAAAAATATTGATTTGCGATAAATATTTAGTAATTAACATTGCACAATCACTGATTTACGTTTTTATTTTGTCGCAATTTGCAACTACATGAGAATAGTAGCAAATCACAAACAAAAAATTCCTAAATCACGACTTTCTTGTCGCAGTTTACTTCTCGAAGAGACAAAGCACCACAACATGGCATGTATCTAATGATTAATTTGTGACACCATAGATCTATAATGCAAATTGGCTTAGTGGTTGCACGCTCGCTCTGCAACTAGAGGGTTGCGAGTTCAAATCCGAGTAGAGTCAAGTGTCAAGTATTTATTTCAAACTAGCTGTCTCGCCCCGGCTCCGCCCGGGTACACACAAATTTCGAGAACAAACTAAAAAAAAAAATAACTATGTGTCCTCGATTAATTGAACTCCAGATAACTGAGATTCAACTGCCTTTTTTTTAATTTTATTTTGATAGAACCAAATTTCATGATTAATTGATTTCTTTTCAAACTGAATTGATTTACTTTTGATTACATAAAGCAGGTACCCAGAGTGCGCTTCTGCATATTTTTGGCAAACCGCAAGACCGATTTTAACGAAACTTCATTAAAAAACACTCCCAATACCAAAGATTATCTGAAAAGAATCATCCAAATAGTTCAAGCAGTTATTGAGTTATGGCGTGACAAAGGGAAATATGGATTCATTTTTATATATAGAATTAGGCTTAGGGCTCTAAATTTTAAAGGTCTGGGTGAACTCCGTTTCGGATGAAAGCTATTATTTACATAAATCAATATAACAGCCAGATTTCTTCTGAAAAATACTGAGAGAAAAGTATATCACAATACTAAATCTCGGCCCACTGTGCGCCGCCGTTATGCTGTTGTGTGCTATAAAGTGCAAGGAAGTTTATTTTAATAAAACGAAGGTCAACTTTTGATTTTTCGTTGTCCATTTAATTAAAGTCGTGCTTATAGAGGTATAAAGGGAATAATATTGGTACAACGATCTGACTTTTTTCATTTTTTGCTGACGAAGTTGAAAGCACCTACAGGAATTTCACTGTTTTTCTAAAATTTCAAAGATATCCACACCATTTATGTCATTAAAAGTGCCTTAGGTTGCTCCACTACATCCACGTTAGGTCTCGTCAGAATCGTTTTAAGGATTATTGTGTTCAAACAGACAATTTTTTTAAATTGATGCAATTACATGTGTATGTTTCTTAGCAAATAAACAACCACCTGATCAACTTTCAATTATTTCCATATTAAAGACAAACACTCCAATTTAATTATTATGTGAATAAAACCTGACATCGTTTCAATTGCATTATTGCATTTTTAAAAGTGAATTATTGTGGTTAAAGGGCCGTCATAAGGCTGCAAGGTTGATGGCATAAAGTTTGAACGAATACAAAGTGTAAGGTATAAGACACTTTTATTTGTTGCATCTTGAAAATACATTGTGGTGGTCAAAGGGCCGGCCGTAGCATCGCTGCCTTGCCTTGCCTTGTTGGTGGCATGTAGTTTGCACAGATCTAGACACTGCGTTGACAAAATTTTGAGAAAAGCTTTCACCACTTCTAAGACCATATAATTATTTTTCTAATGTAATTGTAAGTGTCAGACACTTTTAAAATCGATTATTTCTACTTGTTTATAATCATTTCCTATACCTATACATTTTTTGTTTCGACATAATTTTCCGTTAATTTTATTCTTTTTCTAATATTTTAAAGATACCGTTAACATTTCTTAAATTAAAAGTAGCCTAGATTACTCCCAGAGTTGTCCACTACATGTACGGAAAGTACCATTATAACCTGTTCTGCTGATTTGAAGGTTACCACGGACAAACAGACAGACAGACAAAAATTTTTTAAATGATCCAGTTATGTTTCTTGGCAAGTAAGCAACCACCTAAGCTCAAAAATTTGAAATTATTTCAATATTAACGACAGACACTCCAATTTTATTTATATGTATAGAGTATGTATAGATGTATAGATGTATAGATAAATTAAATTAAATGTGTATACCTGCAAAATGAAGGGTTAGAGCAAGATTGATCTTTCCAAGTTGCAATATCACGAAATAAAAGTGGTGATCACAAATCTTTTTTGAATTTTACAAATTGTGCGATTGAGGAATATTTGGATCAAATTGCGATTTGTTGTTCGCAATTTCTGTTTTCTCTCGATAGAATTATTGATACTTAAAGAGTGTTGATTTACGATTTTTGAGTATCAATATCTTCATTTTGCTCAGTTTTTCAAATTGCAAACAAATAGTCGTAAATTACGATATCCCGTGCCAAGGTATAAATCGGGATTCATTTTTCGTAATTTGCAGCTCATTTTTCGTGATCTGATCTAAGAACTCGTTCCGTGTACGAATATCCCATAAATGAGGTGCAAAAATTCACCTGGAGAAACTTTAAGAGACTACAAGCGTTGACCAATTTCTAAGACTAAATCACCATTTTTGACCAATCACAGACTAATTAGATAGCATACTTTATTTGCGGATATCCTATATATATGAGGCGCCAGGATCCCAGGTCCCTTCAAAATCCGTCTGTCTCAACGTGAATGGCTTCTTTAAATGTGATATTGGTTTGGCTCTCGGTTTTATTTAAATTTATTTTTGCTTAAGGAGCTATACATTGAACTCTAAGGTGGATAGGACCTATTGGTTCGGCTTTCACTATCTTAAAACTGTTAAAGAATAGGTGCTTTTTCTAGTTCCAACGATAATTTGAAATATTTTCCCGCACAAAATCACACACCCCTATGGCGTTCAATATCATTATGCAATACGACACATGAAACTATTCCAAGTACATAGTATCTCATAAGGACAAAGATACACATCTCTAAGTTCAAAGTGAGTTCTATTGTTTACTTCGTTTCAATTACTATATCCATTTGTTCCATAAAACTTTCTCAAAATATAAAAGAATCTCTATCTTTGTCTCTTTGGAAATGGAATCGATGTGAAACTTCTTTCGCGATTTCCCGCAGAATAGTTTTTATAAAATTATATAGTGTCGTATAAGCATGTTATAGGAAGAACATTCCATCGCTTTTTGTCGTACGTTTTGATTGCTTTGTTTGAACATTTCCCTTACAATTTGCAGATGCTTTTTTTTTTCATTTCATTTTGTCAGAAGAAAATACTTTCTTGGTTTGATTGGAATGTTTTTGTTTTGTTTCTTTTTTTTTCTAGGAAATAAGTTTCATTATCTGTTTATTGTGTTGATAGAAGAAACTGTTCGTATCGATAAACTCTGTAAGTTTGTAGAAACTGTCATATAGCTGAAGTAATTATATCGCCTGAGTAAATTGTTTTTTATTTGGTTCTCCTTTTTTTATTAGTGTTAGTTTTTTATTGGAAAAAATCAGCTGCCGGAAAATTAGTAAAAATCAATTTGCGGCAGCCCCGGATCTACGATTTTTCCGAGCCGGGGCAAAATTTTGGTTTTGGCGCCCCTCTAGTTTTTGAGATAAATGAAAAAAAAAATAAGGGTTATACTTGGTTGGATTTTTTGTAATCGGGAGATTAAAACTTTTTAATGAATTTGCACTCGATGTGACCTTTCTACTTTACATGTAAGATTAAGCAATGGACCATGCTTTAGATAAGGACAACCTTCAATTTTTATGTTCCGTCAATCTTTCCAGATTTCTTAAGAGGAAGGAAAACCCAATTCAAAGTACTCGGGAGCCAGAAATAGACCCCAAATTATAAATGTTGAACAAAAATGAAAAAAATAATTCTTTATGAAAATCGTTTTTTCATTTCAACTTGTTTTTATGAAATTTGGATAAAATGATAAATATGGACTATTGAATATACCATTTAAAAAGGAACAATTACGTGCAAATGTTTTTATTATTGAATATGTTTATTTGGTCCATAAGCATTCTTAAAAGCGAAAATGCTGAGAGAGTGGTCACACTGGCCGTGGCCACTTTTAATTATTTATTTTGTCCAAGCATGTTTTAAGCCTATTCTTGCTCCAAAAGTTGTGCGCAATTTATTAAAAAAATTAAAAATCTTTTATTTTTCGATTTTGTTAATTTTTCCTGTTAAAATTTGTTTACAAAATTTTTAAAAACATCCACTTCGATAGAAAATTTTGATTTGAACAAAAAGTTTTGAGAGTTAAATTATTAAATTCGGCTAAAAGCCCAGGAAAATTAGACAAACAAATGGCAAAACTACGAAAAAATTTTCGACAATGCTGAATTTTGACGTCTTAAGAATTGCCTAAAAAGTTCCCTAAATTTTTAGAGGGTGTGAAAGGGATTGAAATTCAGTTTTAATTAATTTCTCGAAAACTATTTTTTTTAATGTAAAGGTATAATTTGTAACTTATGTATTATTCCACACAAAAAAGATTAGCATAATTCTTTTCATTCAATCAATAGATTTAGAAAATTTAGTAAGCAAAATTATTAAATTTGCATTAATAGATGGGCAAAATTTTTTGCTACACGTGTTTTTGCATACATCTCCTCTTTATAGAACCAAGTTTTCGGGATACCCAGGTTAAGGGAAGGGCCACCATCTTGAAGAAGAAATTTGTTTGGTTTTTACTAAAAAACTCAATTGAATTTAATTTTAAACCAAATCATGAGGAAAAAAACATTAACACAATAAAAATATCTAAAAGATGAGCTACTAACGAACTCTATAAGTTTATTGATCTAGAAGTTATAGCGTAGCGTAGCAATAACACAATAACCATATCTTTTTTTTTCAAAAAAATAGTGAATTTATATTAGGGTTCCTAAAATTCTACAGAAAATAGATTATTTATTTTGTAAAAGCAATATATTTTGTGAAAAACTTGCAAAAATGCGTCTTTTACCTATTTTACCCAAGGGCGATGTTGAATAAAGTGCATAACATTAAAAAGCTCTTATTATAACGATTCTGGGCGTTTATCTCAAAATCTGTTGCTCCTACGAAAAAAAGTGTCACACCTAATCTTATGTCTGTTCGTGTACTTCGCAAAACTACGATTTTTTTTATATGACAGAACTTTGGGCTAAATTCGTAGAAATTCGTAGTTTTGGGAGAATTTTATTGTTGAGATATTTACAACCTACCTATGTCAAAAATTCAGCTTTGTCGGAAATTTTTCGAGTATAATATGAAGTCTAATTTTCATGGGCTTTTAGATTCCGAGTAATATACCAAACATTATTTAAAAGTAAAGTAGCCATTGTGAGTGTGACTATTCTCTCAGAAACGCCTTCTTGAAGTTAGTAGCTTTTTCTGTTTTAAGCATTCAAACATACATATTCAATAATAAAAACTCTTGCGCGTAATTGTTCCTTTTTACACACCCCTCATTTCTATTCAATAGCCTTAAAGATAATATTTTACATTTATTTTATAAAAATGTATACGTGTGAATCTACTAAGGCCTGACTGAGAAATACAGTTTGAAATTAAGATTGCCATATCTCATTTCGCCAACTCTCAATTTTTTTAAAGACACACGGATTTGGCGCCCCTGAAAGCTGCCGCCCGGGGCACAGGCCCCGGTTTGCCCCCCCATAGATCCGGGGCTGATTTGCGGTAGACCTCTCGTGGTGAGTTGAACTATGCATGGTGTATCTATAAATACATCGAACTGTTTATAAAAGTAAGACACTTCAATTACAGCGCGCGTTCAGATAAGGAAGGCGGTAAGTAAGGGGGGCAGACACCAACACAATAATGAGATATCGTAGATAGATAAGATAGATAAGATAAAATAATTTTTATTCATTCAAGAAAACTTAGAGCTATAAATACAATATTAGTGTTTTAAAAACAAAAATTTATTGAAAAATATATTTTTTGAAAATTTTGATATGCAATATTATTTGAACTTTTCAGAAGTTTTTCGTAAATATTTCTATTTAAATCCGTTCAGCAAATTGTGAGAAAATTCAAAATTCTAAATGTATTTCTATATAGGAGGTAATATTGAAACCTAATTGTAGAGCGTAATACTATTTTATAGATATTTAATATTAGACCGTGTACTTATTTTAGCACACAGAAAATTTGTCATCAAAAAGAGATTTTCCTCAAAGGTTTTTTTTTACTTTTGTGTGGTAGGTATCACTATTTTTACATAAAAGCAAAACTATTTTTTTTTTAATATCTTAAAGCGTTACAAAGCAAGTTTAATAATAGTTTTAGAAGTACGTACCTACATACTGTTTTGAATTTTCAAAAAAAAAAATTTCTTAAAAACAAGCACAATACCTGAACTTTTTGTAAGCTTCTGCATAAAAAAATTATCAACACCGCTCTTACTGTTGTCGAGAAAATCTAAAGATAAACCAAAAAAATTCTATCATTGGAGCCAACTTTTCGGAAAAAAGGTTAATCACTCAAATGTTGTGGGGCACTAAAGTTATTTATTGAATTTATTTTTAATCTGTGGGGCCCATTTTTCAGAATAATTTAATTGGTGAAAAAAACATATTGCAAAAACTATTTTTTAACGAATGCCAAACTTGCCACATAGTGCCTAATGTATCCCAAGAAAAAATAATCGTAAAAAGTTTAACAATAACATTATTTCTATGGTAAAAGTATCCAGGTAATAAAAATAATAAGCCGGAATTGAATTGGATTTCGAAAAAAAAAATTGTATAATTTGGAAATTATAAGCAAAAAAACATCGAATTCTTCATTCAATAATAATCCAAAGCTCTTTGGATAGGTTTGTGTTATTGTTGTAATCCCTTGTGAAAAAATCACTGATGACAGCTGATATACAAAAGCAACTCAAGATGACTGAATCTTTTAAGGTAGCTAGATAAGGAAACGGTGGGACTGGAAAGCAAGAAAAGGTTCTCAATTTGATGTCAGAAATCAGAAAACTACTCACAAAAAAGATGTGAATTGTTTTAGGCAAACAACAATTCGCAATTTATTGTCCATTTTCGTGGGAAGCAATATCCTTCTCATGCATTTTTGCATGTGCCTCAAGCATTTGGAAATATCAATTACCTATAACTTCCTTTTCGATTGATGGCAAATACCAGCAGGGGGCAAACCATGAACAAGCCTGTGAGTGACATTTTTATTGCTTTGAGATATAAGAGCTCAAAGTTTTTTGACTAGATCATTATATTTTTTTTTTTATTCAGTTCCATATAAATCAATTCCTTTAGGTATATAAACCCAAAATTTTGAAAAAAGAGCGAACATTCCGCGTTTTTTTTTAAATATTTTACCATGTTGCGCTCGAGGTCGAAAACTTGGATTATTTACTAGGCCAACATCCCAAACAACAACTCAGCAAAAAATCAGAACTACCGGATCTGACGCAAGTTCTGATGAGTATAGTTACTGGTCTATTAAAAGGATTACAAATAGGCAAATAATCAAAAGAATATATTCGAGTTAGAGGGAGTTTCGACTCAGAGAGTCAACTGCATATTGATACATATATGTAGTACTTCGTGGCATGATGGTTAGTGCGTAGGACTGTCATGCGGAAGGTGTGGGTTCGATTCCCACCCGTGGCACCTAAAAAAAACAGTAATGTTTTATCCGAGGTACTCCCTCTTGCGAGGAACTGACAAATCCTCCAAAAGTACACTTGACTTGTCATGAAAAAGTGCTTCTTATTTAGCCGTTCGGACTTGGCAAAAAACTGTAGGTCCCCTCCTTCCTGCCAACAACACGCACACATGAATGGTTGAGAGTTGTAATTCACTAGGCCCTGGTTCTCCACGAGCTGTTGCGCCACCCAATTTATTTATTTATTTATCAGATACATATGTTTATATAAGTATATTTAATATTTATACATACATATTATGTATATTGTATAAGTACGTATGTGTACATATGTATAGTAAGAAATTAATAATACTCTTCAATAACTTTGTATTTTTTGACTGATATTGCTTCTTTTAAGCCCCAGGCACACGTATAACGGATTAAAATAACAAAACGAAACTTACAGGGTTTAAAGATCATGGTAAGAACCAAATGTCCTGCAAGTTTCAATTTTTTTTAATCCAGTCAAACATGTCGATATTATAGTCTAAAAACTGCACTTTTCAAAATCTAAAAATTTCAAGTAGCGATTTTTATACAAAGAATGGGTTGAACGAGTCAATTTTAGGTTTCACTTCTTTTATAATATGTGTACTTGATATTCAAGAAAAATTATGTAGTTGCATTCAATTACCTGGAGGAAACATTTAAGCCTTTCGATGGACAAGAACTCAACGAAAATTTTAATATGAATTTTACATCAAATGACAACTACATAATAAGAAATGCTACTCTTGCCGAGTTAAAGAGAGAAATAAAGAAGCTTAAGTCCAAAAAAAATCCAGGATATGACTTAATCACGGCAGAAATTCTAAAAATGCTTCCTCGTAAAGGTTTGATCAACCTCCTTTATATAATAAATGCCGCCCTTAGGTTAGAATATGTTCCGAGCCAATGGAAAGTTGCGGAAGTCATAATGGTTTTGAAACCTGGCAAACCTTCTCATGAAAAGAACTCTTACAGACCGATATTGCTTCTTCCAATAATATCGAAAGTTTTTGAAAGAATACTACTCCTGCGCCTGCAGCCGATAATAGAAGAAAAACAATTAATACCTGAACATCAGTTCGGATTTAGAAGAAAGCATTCGACCATTGATCAGGTGCATAGGATAACTGACGTAATTGAGAGAGCTCTTGAAGAAAAGAAAATCTGTCCGACGACGGTCTTTTTGGATGTGTCGCAAGCCTTTGACAAGATGTGGCACGAAGGCCTCAAATCAAAAGGACATTTGATAATCTGTCAAAAAAGTCATTAAAATAAGACCTCTGCGAAAAATTAATAAAAGTTTAGTAAAAACTGCGGTATGGGATGGACACTTTTTGTCTGAAGAATTTGCAACGACGATGGGTGTCAAACAAGGCTGTATTTTGAGCACGCTATTATTTATCTTGTATATTAATGACATAACTGATGATATCGGAGGTGGTGTGGAAATTAATCAGATCTTAATCCCGGGCTTAATGTATGCTGACGATATAGTGTTTCTCGCAGCTTAAAATCAACAGACTCGAAAAATTCTGCAAAGCTTGGAATCTATCCGTAAACTTAGAAAAGACCAAAGTTCTTGTATTTAGAAACGGTGGAGGGCGTTTTTCGAGAAACGAAATGTGGACATACCAAAACGATCCTATTGAAGTTGTAAGGGAGTACAAGTACCTTGGTTTCCTGATAACATCCAATCTCAACGTGGAAAAACATCTTAAAACAAAACTTTCGGAAGCAAAACGAGCCGTAAATTCAGTCTGGAGTACCTGCATTCAAAGTAAATTCGTAACGCATAGCTCGAAGCAAAAAATCATCCAAGCTACTGCCCAGGCTATTCTTTTGTATGCGGCACAAGTATGGGGATATGGTCATTTTGACTCTGTGGAAAAGTTTCAGCGTTACTGCATCAAACGCATTTTCAGATTACCAAATAATACTCCTAATTATATGATTTATCTGGAAACAGGTTGTCCACCCCTTATCCTGGAAACGTTAAAGATACACTTTAAATATGTAGTCAAAGTCATGGAAATGGAAGAGGAACGCCTCCCAAAAATTGTCTTGAAGCATATGCTAGAAAGAAATTCGCATTGCATCAAAGAATGGCAAGAAATGGCAAATTGCTGCGGATGTGTCTTGAACTTCTATCCTAGTGACGGAGCTACAACCCTTCGAAGGAAATTCGAGAACATCATAGAAGAATTAGGACCGTTTTTATACAACAAATATGTAAATGAAGCTAAATCGTCATTACACAGGATGTATTATAGTAAAGCCAATTATAATCTTGGTAACACATACTTTCTGGATGGTAACAAAACTGAATTGATAAGAACTATCTTTATGTTAAGAGGTGAAATGATATACTTAAACTACGTGCCACATCGACCTGACCTCCCAATATTGTGTGATCTCTGCAACCGTGAAGAGAGGGAGGATGTCTATCATTTCATTGCGGTGTGCCCTATTTTAAATGAAATTCGAAGAATGTATTTTGGTGTGAGGACACTACAAAAAGAGGATCTGATGGGTGCTTTGAATGGTGACTATGGCTGGAATATTCTTTATAGATACACTACAAGTGCTCTAGATTATAGAAAAAGAATTAGAGATGGTGATTTTTGAAAACATACACTTTTTTCAAATATTATATTTTACTTTTTTCAATTTAACTTATCTTATTTTAAATTATGTTAAACAATACAAACTTGTCAATCTGGTAGACGGCAAATTGCCAAACCAAAAGACTTTAAGCTTAAAAATATTGTAAAATATTGTATTATTTTGTTTTTATACTGTTAAATAAAAAGTCAAAAAACTAACTAACTAACTAACGAAGGCCTCAAATTTAAATTAAGACAAGTTCTGCCTGAAGGACTTTGAAAAATTCTAAACGAATATCTAGAAAACAGACTTTTTCGTGTAAGACACGGAAATGAATATTCTAATTTCAAAGAAATAGTGGCTGGGGTACCACAAGGTAGTGTTTTAGGTCCAGTTCTGTACCTTCTACTTACACGTGATATACCTCAAACAGAAGACACGATCGTAGCAACGTTTGCTGATGATACTGCAATACTAGCAGTAGGCAAAACGATTAACGAAGCTACAATTAAATTACAAAATGCTCTTAATAATGTTAATGAGTGGACAAAAACATGGCGAATAGCGCTCAATGAACAAAAGTCAGTCCACGTGGACCTTACGTATGAAAAAATAAATAGATTGCTCGTCTTAAATGAATGAGGCAAAATATCTGGGAATGACTCTAGACGCGAAATTAAAATGGAAGCCGCACGTAAAAAAAAATGCGAAGAATTAAAAAGTAAATTAAGAGATATGAACTGGCTAACGAAGATCTTCACAGGGATTTCGGGATTCCTACGGTTCGAGACGAGATAAAGAGTTTCGCGCAAAAACATAGAAATCGGCTATTAGATCACGCTAATCCAACTATTTTTGACATTCTTGACGAGTCGAATTTAGTACGCTGGCCGTCTGCGAAGAACAAAACCTTCCGACTTGATGCGGTGAACACAAAACTGCTATAAAATCGCGGAATAAGCAGAAACTTTCACCGGAAAGTTACCTGTAACACGTTACTTAACTTCGTTAAAAATAAATTGCTAGATAGGTTTCAACTTAGTTGCAATCGGGAAGTGGAGGTGGTTTTAGTGTAGTAAGAATCTCACACTTCTATGAGCACGCGTTTTTCGGTCCTCATTGAGCCTTATGCAGGGTTTGCACCTAACCACGAAAAAAAAACACTCGTACTTTGGGCACCGTTTTTGGTATTGTTTGGAATTGATTATGAGAGTTAAAATTAAAATCACAGTTAAAAAAATCTCAAAATGGTAAATGGGTAGGAAATCCGAAACAAAAGGCTGATCTCTTCGCTGAACATCTAGCGAATGTTTTTAAGCCATTCCCAGCAAACACAGCTACAGATCCCTTACAGTTTGTTGATAGAAACGACTAATGCGAAATACCTTTTGTCACGCTCAAAGAAGTAAGAAGCATGTGTCAGCATAAGTTGTCTTACAAAAAATCACCAGGGTACGATCTCATAACTGCTCAGGTTTTGAAAGAAATGCCTTTAATAGCCTTCAAGAAACTCCAATTTATAATAAACGCATGCCTTAAACTAAGATATGTGCCACATCACTATGGTAAAGGTAAGCCACCAACAGAAGTAACATCTTACAGACCAATATCGCTTATACCAATCATGGCAAACGTTTTTGAAAAACTGCTACTGAAAAGGCTTAGCAAAATAATAGAAGAAAGAAGACTAATTCTGAGCCATCAGTTTGGATTTAGAAATAAATATTCCACGATGGACCAAGTGCATCGAATTACGGACAGGGCCGGATTAACAAGTAGGCAGAAAAATTAAAAAGACTTCTAAAATTTTCTTACAAACATAAAATTCTAGTAACACTTTTTTTTTATTGCAAAATGTTGTTGTCAAGTCCGGCAGCAATGGAGTAGGTCTTTCAGTTGCTATAATTACACATTTGTCTACTGAATTCCACTTGTAAAAGGGTTTGCTTATAAGTTTTTCAATATCTCAACGGTTTTTAATAACGACTTTTTCACTACTTGATGCCAATTTCTAGTTAAATTTTACACGCAAATTATAAAAGCATTACTTTACATTACAAAAACGACTTCTGAATTTTGTGATGGAGACCTCCACGAAGCTATAAATAACTTAGTTCGTTTTTATTCTAGAGATTTGGAAGAATTTTTCATTGAAATGAAACAATTCCAAAGTAACGTGAACTCCAGATACACTGATGCACAAAAAACTCATAGTCATTTGTATAAGATTCTAATGGAAGATCAATTAACCGATGTATTTCCTAACACAGAAATAGCTCTTCGGATTTTTTTAACATTAATGATCACAAATTGTTCTGCTGAACGATCCTTCTCGCAATTAAAAAGAATCAAAGCTGCTGAAAGAGCTACAACGCGACAAGAGCGACTCGAGATGTTAGGTATACTTAGCATTGAGTCAGATTTATTGAACAAAATCGATATTGATGATATAATTAATGAAATTGCCGAAAACAAATTATTTAGAAAACGACATGTTTAAAATGTAGATAGTAATTTTATTGATATTATTACATTGTTGCAGTAAAATTTTTATGAAAGATATAAGTTCGTATTTTTTAATCGAAAAAAGAAGGGAACGGACGTGAAAAAAAGGGCCCCCAAATTGATGATTGCCCAGGGCCCCGTTGAGGGTTAATCCGGCCCTGATTACGGATATTGTGGAAAAGGCACTTGAAGAAAAACAAGAATGCTCGGCTATATTCTTAGATGTTGCTCAAGCCTTTGACAAGGTTTGGCACTTGGGACTTGAGTACAAACTGCATAGGGACCTTCCCAGGCAGTACTACGAAATACTGAAATCCTAGGTTACGAACCGACTCTTAAGAGTACGGTACGACCAAAATTACTCGGAAATAAAGAAAATCGAAGCCGGTGTACCATAAGGAAGTGTCCTACCAACCCTGTATCTGTTATATACAAGGGATATTCCAGTGGACATCAACGCTATCATGGCCACCTTTGCGGATGATACTGCAATATTGGTGCCAGATAAATCCGTTACGAAGGCTACACAAAAATTGCAAAATGCAGTCGATTGATTGGACGCAGATATGGCGCATCAAACTAAACGAAACAAAATCGACCCATATAAACTTTACAAATAAAAACATAAACAATGTTCCAATTTATATAAACAGTACAGCAGTACCTTACTCCAATACCGCCAAATACCTTGGAATGACTTTGGATGCAAAGCTTAAATGGAAAGAGCACATCGAAAAGAAAAGAGAAGAACTAAACTTGAAGTACAGAAAAATGTACTGGTTACTAGGAAAGAACTTGGACATATCTATCCAGAACAAACTAATGTTATATAAGCAAGTATTGAAACCCGTTTGGACATATGGCATCCAACTATGGGGCTGTACAAAGAAAAAAAATGCTGAACCCATCCAAAAATTCCAAAGCAAGGTCCTTCGTGGAATAATTGATGCCCCTTGGTATATAAGAAATAGCGATCTACATCGTGACCTTCAAATTGAAATGGTTACAGAAGTGGTTAAAAAACACGCTCTATCACACAATCAGCGACTGCAAAGTCACACAAACTCTGAAATGGAGACCGTCCTAAATGTACGAAACAATGTTCGGAGAGAAGAACCAAGCCTCATGAGCTGATGGTCTAAAAGCTATGGGAAAGTGTTATAACTTTAAACTTACCTCAATGCAATTTAAAAATTAAGAAATAAAAATCATTTGTCGATCTTTCATAGATTGGTCCTGATTCACCGGTGGTTTGAGTGCGGTAAGAGTCCCACACTACTTGGTACCGATTTTTACCGAGTGTCTTTTGAAGATTTCCATCGGATAGTAAAAAAAAAGAGAAAACAGTTAGCACACTTTTTAAGCTTTAATATTCCATGTTAAACGTTTTGATATCTTTAATAGAAAATGTTTTAAAGAAAAAATACTAAAGCTCTAAAATGACGATCTTTGAAGATTTCAATGGGGACAGGTGGGGAATGAGGTATGCGAAAATTAAAAGACGGTAGATATCCTTCCTTTGAACCATAAGGAATGTTCTCACGAAGTTTGATAAAAATCAAAAATGGGTTGGCATTTTCGCTAAGAGGATTTTATATGGAATGACTCGCATACAAACGCCAACGCTGAAAGATGAACGGTGGCGTTTGTAGTTCTAAACTGGCAGCTTCTGCCAAATGAAAACTCTCTCCCTTAATTGAAAGAAGAAAACAGAATGGCTTAATGTAATTTGTTTGCATTATTTGCATTTTTAGGGTCCGGGGAAAAACGGCTAAGGTCCACCTTAAAAAAAACTAATGATGACATATTTTAGATTTTTATTAATATGTACTTTCTGATGTAGTACCCATAGAATAGTTCTCCACAAAAGACTTTGAAAATATGCAGAATTGCACACTTTTTTACAAAACATTTTGTTCAAATATTTTTCTTTTGCTCCAAAATTAAAACAATTTAAAAAAAAACTTTTGCTTAGACCTAGCGACATATGTCAGCTAAAATTTTTAAATAAATGCAACGCGATATTTTAAATTCTTCTGGTTGAAGTCCTGCAGCAAATTTATTTATCGAAGACGGTACAAGGTTGCGCTTGTAAAAATTATTTTGTTTTCAAGCTAATATTTGGAAATATAAAGATGCAAGAAACTTTTTCTAATTTTATCATGCCCGGTTCTTTCATAGGAATTTTTCTAAAGAATAGTTCCGCTGAGAAGTTTATTTGATCTAATTTTTTAAATTGGTGACACTCTCCATGAATATTTTCAAATACATGTAGGTTGTATTCTTTTTTTCCAAATAGCTATTATCGTTTTGCAATATATATTACACCTAGATGGTGTTCAAACTTTTCAATTTTTTGTTTCAAACCCAACTCATATTTAAACTCAGTTAAGGTAAACGTAGGAAAATATCCTAAACATAAGGATTTTCCATCTGAAATGAAACTTATCTTTTTTCTCTTAAAAATCTCAACAGAAAATGCATAGTTTTTGTACGTAACAGAAATTATAGAAATATTTAGTTGCATTAAGAAAGATACTTAGCAAATATCAACACATGTCGGATATCTGTGCTAAAGAATGCTATGACAAGAAAGAAGCAGATATTAACGTCTTAGAAGCTTCCCTTGAGTTAGCTCAAAACTTCTTTAAGATCAACAATGTAACAAGATGGCTTAAAATATTTCTGTATTGTATGTTTAATTTAAGCCAATTGTTAAAATAATTCAACTAGAGATCATAGATTATTGACAACAAAACGAACACCGCTTACCCATTCTCCATCTGAACTCTCCAATTTTAAAATAATTTAAATTTTATCTTATGTCTCCCTGCAGCTTGTTTCGAGAACGTAAAATTAGTGCCTAGTCACCATTGAGGTCGTAGTTAGTATGTATGTTAATAAAGCATCACAGAAATAAACTTAAACGGCGCACGGTGGCGGCGGCGCACAGTGGGCAGAAATCGTTAATTGAGTGGCCAAAAATCTATAACTTTTGAACCAGTTGATATTTTCTTATGATTTTTTTTGTATTAATAATTTCATTTAAATACCAATTGATTTACATTGCCCTATTTTAAAAATATTTCTCAATTTTATTTTAAATTAATAACAAAATGAGTTTGTTTTTTCAAAATAAAAAAGTTAAATTTCAATACTTTGAAAAATTATTTTTGAACATATTTTAAGAAAAAATAGTTTTGGGGAGGAGGTCTTTATCCCCCCTTTTATTAGTGACAGGTAATTTAAAAAAAAATTGACTTTGAAGAACATTATTTTAAAAAAACTGCAATAACACTTACAATACTGGAATGTAATGCCAAAGCTTATTGTTCTATTTTATAAAAAATAACGTTAATTTAATAAACAGCTTTTGAAAAAAAATATTTTCAAGCTCAACATTTTGATAAAAAAAGAATACATTCTTGCAGACTTGATTCGCCCGAAGTTTCTGAAACATCCCGTTTGATGGAACGCAGTTTTTTTTGTCTGACTTATCGAAAGTACTAAGTGCAAAAAATTGCTATAGCTTCCTCTGCTGAAAACCGTGTGGTTTCAGCTTTTGGTGAAAGTATGTCGCTACGCATTCTATCCATATCTTCTTTATTTGCTCTTTCTACAGCATATAAAATGTCTGCCTTTTTAGGTTGGTCATTTGTTTTTTTAATTAGGCGTGTATTTTTCTTAACATCAGATCTCAGACAGTTAGCTTCAAATTCATTTCTTTTTGATCTTTCAGTATAGTATTTTTGGTCTTCCTCTTGTGGACATTTTTGTTCTTCTGACTCCAATTCGCTTTTTACTCCAAAAGACTTTTGAAGCCAATTTGAATAGGTATTCAATTTTTTTTTAAGATGAGCACATTTGGTATTTTTTCTTTATTTGGTTGAATATTCTATCTAAGCACTTACTTACTATAAGGTCATACTTACTGGTCATTTTTTACTTGCGATTATAGGTACTAGAAGGCAAGTTTTGGATTCGTGCAAAAAAAAATTTTAGATAACAATCAAGCATGATATTACGATGATAGAGGACACGAAAAAAGTGGGTGGCACAATTCTGTCTGTCTGTCTGTCTGTCTGTCTGTCTGTCTGTCTGTTTGTTCGACTACAGCCTAAACGGCTTGATCGATTTTCTTCAAACTTGGTACATAGTGGTTTTTGGTGATTCTGCCGACACGTTTTTTTCATTTTTTTTTAGAACCAAAAATAACGGTACCTGCCATACGATTTTTTTTAGCAATTTTAAATAATCGTATTTTTCTCAAAAACGGCTCGACAACTTTTCTTAAAAAAAAAATCAAAAAATTTATTTTAGTAATGGCTTTGTTTAAGTGGAAAACCATTTTTCAAAAATGGTTATAACTGGTACCTACCAAAGAACCATTTTTTTAATTTTTGATTTTCTTCAAAACGGTAAGACCGATTTCAATTATTTTTTAAAACAGAAGCTTCCAAAAAATATAAATAGTTTTGTGTACCAAAATGTTTGAAAAAATATTTTTTGTATTTTTAAAAAATGTTTCAAAATTTTTTTTTCGAAAATGACATAATAACGGTACCTTCCATATTAAAGTGAAAAAACCACAAAAGAAAATATTTTTTTGCTTAAAAACGGCTCCAACGATTTTGATAAAACTTTTTCTATATACTAAAATAAGTATGATCTACTACAAAAAAAATATAAAATTTTACACTTAGAAACTATTAACAGTACCTGTCATAGAACACATTTTTTTATTTTGAATTTTCTCGTTATCAGCTAAACGGATTTAGATGAATATTTTTATATACGAATTTCAGATAAGACTCAATAATATTGCATATCAAAATTATCAAAAAAAAAAGTTTTTGGATTTTTAAAAAAAGTTTCAATTTTTTTTTTTTTGAAAATTCGATATTTCAAAAACGGGTTGACAATTTTTTTTCAAATTTTGTTTTTATATACACATAAATATTTACTTAAGATTTGCATACCAAAATTTTTTCTTAAAAATGTTTTAAGAATTTTATATATAAAAAATTAATTTTTTAAAAAACCGCTCCAACGATTTTAAATTTTTTGTTCCCATACAATCATATTCAATCAAGAATTAAGATGGCATTCTTTTTTTTCTCCTCAAACTGTCAAAAGAGTTGTTTTAGCCAATTTCAATGTCGTATTTCATGCTTCTCTACATTTTTCTCTCATAATTTCCATGTTTTTATATACAATTTTCTTAATCCCACAGTTGGTCCAGTAAAATTAAATTAATTAATTCGAAATATCTACAAAAAATACTGCGTCGAATTTTTTTTTTGTTTCTTAAAAAATACCTATTGGAGAGTTTAAATCCAAAAAATTCGAACAAAAAGCGCCCATGTGTTGTCCGCCATTTTGAAAAAGGCTTTGGAAAGCGTGAACTCTATTTTCTCGGCTCCTATCATATATAGAGCGGATTTTTTTTATAGGTTTGTACAGTATAATATTTTCTTTAACTTTTGTTGAGAAAAAAATTTGAAACCTCTTTCCAAAAAAAAGTTATCGACGAAAAACTGTCGAGGTTTTGAAGTAAAAAATGGTTTTTAACGTTTATCTCGCCTCATGTTCATCTGATCGAAAAAATACTTAAGTCAGTTCTTATAGACCATTTTATTTCCTACATTTTGGTATATTTAAATTTTATGTGTGACAAAAACTGTAGGAAATATAACCTGTCAAAATGGCCAATATCCTCCAAAAATAAAAAAAAAAAAGAAATTTACTCACGTTTGAAAATTTACCAATTTGATTATGTTCATTATGAAACAGTTCAAACTCTTTTCCACACCACCACCGAGGTAGAGTTACGGCGCATTTTGCTTAATGTGGTGTCCCCAGGAGGTATAATCCCCGATTCAATCGTTTTCGTTTCTATTTCAGCCCATTGAGCTATCAATGTGGCATAGTTTTTTCATGTCGTTCTCCTTTTTTTTTGGGCTAGGCGTGCGAACATCAATGATCATATTAACGTTGTTAGTACTGCTGGGATCGTCATTGGTAGTTTCTTCAATGTTTTCAGGTGAGTAAAAGTCTTCACATGCGTCTTCATCTTCCAGTAAATTCTGCAAGATTCATGAGGGTATGATTTTTTGAAATTTCGATAGAGAACATATTTCACTTTCAATACATAAATAAATAAAGGTTGTGAAAAGTTGTGAATTTTTGTACCACTTTAATGAACCTGGAAAATTGGTTTAAAGCAGGATTGGTTTTACCAAATAGAACGGTACTATCCGGCTTACCGTTTTTTAATTTTTTTCCACGTTATAATAAACAAATATCTAGAAAAACTTGCTATTACAAAACCGATCGTTTTCTAAAAGAGTTTTCATAAAAAATCGTGGTTTTTAACCATGCTAGAAAATGTCTTTTACATGAATACAATTTTTTTCTAAGTCTGAGGTGCTTTTTCTCTTAGCCTGGACATATTTAGGAACATTTTTTTTTTAATATTTCACTTATGAGTATTTTTCTACTAACTTATAATGAAACTTGAGTATTTTGAAGACATGAAAAATTTGATTTTAGGCCACCAAATCGACTAATTTTGCCCATTGTGTGGCGCGGCGTAGAATCAATATTTAGAGTGATCTAGGCTACGCTAAAGTCATTTTACTCCTCCTAACATTGTTTATCACAACAAAAATTTGGGGTAGGTAGTGTGAGGGAAATGTTTATAAGACGTCAGTTTATGTCGAATTCCTTACAACCATTTCATTTGTCGCGTGAGTGCCATTTAACGGTGACAGTAGCTTTCAGGCAAAAAGTAAACAAACTAGTGCGCATACAAATTAATTACAAATATTTAAAAGTGCATTCAGTTTATCACGTCGTTTTGTAAGATCAAAAACATTATATTTCCAAGAACAGTTGCAAAAATAGTTGTACGGCCATTGAAGTTTAAAAAACAACCCAAATTCATTCAAAACAGATATCGGCGAGGACGCGTTTTATATCCTTAATCGACTGTGGGTACTTTAAATCGAAGTTAATTGATATTTTGATGACTTCTTATTAATTTTGAATTAGATATTTAATTGATTAATTTTTGATGAACTAAAATTTGTTTTAATAATTTATTTGCCTTAAATCTATTTAAATAAACGAGGAACACTTTAGAATATTTGTTAGAATTATTTGTTAAAGGTGCCGCAGATGTTCTATCGTTTGCTGATGTTGTTGATGGGGGTTTTGCCGCTGATGCTGATACTGTTGCTGATGATGTCGCTGTAGTTCCTGATGCTGCTGTTGCTGTTGCCGATTGTGTTGTTGCTGATTCTGATGCTGAGGTACTTGCCGTTGATGCGCATGTTAATTCTAATGGTGCCGCAGGTGTTAAATCGTTTGCTGATGTTGTTAATGGTGGTTTTACTGCCGCTGCTGATTTCAATGTAGTTGGTGTTTCTTCCAATAAAAACGTCACTACCGCTGCTGCTGTTGTTTTTAATGGTTATTCTGCTGCCGCTAATGGAAGTTCAACTTTACCATCTAATCTCCCCTCTGGAAGTAGATATGCCGCTACAAAAACTATACGTAAAACGAAAAAAGTTATTTCGGGCACAAGCGTACAAAATACGGAATTTGTTGTATACAATAATTTGAAATGGTTTCACTTGTCAAAATTTACGCCATCCACGTCGACTGAATCCATAATAAAATACTTATCGACCAACTTGAATGCGACGGAATCCGTTTTTAAATGCTTCAAGCTACTAAAGAAAGGAAATGAAGAGAATCTTAAATTTATCTCCTTTAAAATTGGAATTCCTGTAGATTATGTACATTCTGTGTTCAGTTCTTCTTTTTGGCAATATGGAATTAAGATTCGTGAATTTGATTTCATTCCAAAAAACGTATCAGGGATGGGGAATCAAAGAACTATCCAATAAGTCAAGCTTCTCCATCAAATACTGCAACTACTAACTCTTTGAGGATTTATTATCACAACGCCAGTGGGATTCGAACGAAAGTACCTGCTTTATTTCTTGCATCAAGTCATGTTGATTATGACATCATTATTATTGTTGAAACCTGGCTATGGAGCGGAATCCTAGACACAGAGATATTTGACAATTCATACATAGTCTTCCGAAAGGACCGCTGTAACTCTGTAGGAGATCGTGGAGGTGGTGTAATAGCTGCTGTCCGTTCGTGTATATCTTGCAAACTAGTGCCACTGCCCATTTCTGATGTTGAACAAATTTGTTTTTCAATTAATCTTGAACCAGGTATCTTTATGTATTTTATAATTAGTTATATTCCGCCCAAAAGTAATATTGAAATTTACGAAAAGCACTTGGCTAACATTGATTATGTGAATAACTTGAGTAACAACTTGCAAAAAATGTGTGTAATTGGCGATTTTAATTTAGGAGATGTAAATTGGTCGTACTCTGTTGCGGATAGTATGCTTATACCTACTAATTTAAAAAGAGATATTGAAATTTCCTTCATTTATCACCTGTATGCTCTTAATTTATATCAAGTAAATAGAATTGTTAATAATTTATTCAAAATTCTAGATTTAGTTTTCATTCATCATGATGAATTAAAGGCATCAATTACTGAAATTGTTCCTTTCTCATTGTTAAACAACTCGATGCATCATAAAGAATTATATATTGAACTACAATTTTACAGTTATTTGAGAAAAGTGGATCATTTCATTGCCAATTCATTTAATTTTGCAAAAACTGATTTCATTGGACTCAATAATTACCTTGAAAATGTTGACTGGAATACCGAGTTTCTTAATTTAAACTTGATGAATACTTTTAATAATTTCGTGTACATCTTGACTAATGCTTTTTATTTATTTGTGCCACGTAGAACCAAAAAGAATGGATCCAAACCTCCTTGGTATAACAAGAAATTAGCTCATCTTAAAAATCTAAAAAATAAATCTTTTGCTAATTTTAAAAAATCAAATAGTACAGACGACAAAAATATTTTTTGTAAATTTCGTAAAGATTTTATGGTGCTTAGTAAATTCTCGCACAGAAATTATATCTTGAATCTGGAGCTTGACTTAAAGAGTGATCCTAAACGTTTCTGGTCGTTCATAAACTCTAAACGTAAATCTCTTGGAATTCCAAATTCTATGAATTTCAATAGCGATGAATCCACTGATGTTCATAAAACTCTGGAGTTTTTTGCTCAGTTTTTTGAATCGGTGTATTCTAATTTAAATCCAAACTTTCCTCAACCTCCTCGGAACGGCCCTAAGGTAGATATTGGATCTATACATTTGGAATACTCTGATGTCTTAAGCGGACTTAACTCTCTTAAGCCAAATTCTAATCCAGGTGTTAATGGCATCCCTGCCATAATATTAAAAAGATGTTCTGAGTCTCTTTGTGCACCTTTGCTTACAATTTTTGAACGATCTTTGTCATCTGGGATATTTTTAGATGACTGGAAATCTTCTTTCCTAATCCCCATCTTTAAATCGGGTTCTAAAAATGGTGTTGAAAATTATAGGGGTATTTGCAAGTTGTCCGCAATTCCCAAGCTTTTTGAGAGTTTAGTTAAATCCAAACTTGATTTTCTTGTGAAAGAACATATAAATAGTGCTCAACATGGGTTTCTTTCGGGTAGGTCAACTATAACAAACTTGACTTGTTTCTCATCGTTTGTTGTTGATGCTATAGAAAATAAAAGTCAAGTCGATGCTATATATACTGACTTCAGCAAAGCTTTTGATTCGGTAAACCACAGCATTTTGCTTCTTAAACTTGATGCTTTTGGAATCCATTCGACCTTACTCAAATGGATTTCTTCATTTTTAACTGGCAGGGTTCAAAAAGTTAAGATTCAAGAATATACTTCAAGATCAATTAAGTGTACGTCTGGTGTTCCTCAGGGTAGTCACCTTGGCCCATTGCTATTTATAATATTCATTGATGACATTGTCAACCATATCAACTTTAGCAAATGTCTCATTTATGCTGATGATCTCAAATTATTTTCAAAAATAACTTGTGCAGATGACTGTCTCAAGCTGCAAAAGGATCTGGATAATATATCTCACTGGTGTAACTTAAACCATTTAAATCTAAATATAAAAAAATGTTTCATAATTTCCCTCTCTAGAAAACTTCTTACTTATGAGTTTATATATTCTCTTGAATCCAAGCCTCTTCAGAGAACATTAAAAGTGAAAGATTTGGGAGTTCTTTTTGACTCTAAATTTTCATTTTCTCTTCATATTGATGCTATTGTTGCGAAAGCTAACTCAATGTTAGGGTTCATTAAAAGGAACTCCACTGATTTTTCTGATCCATACACCCTTGTATCATTATATACTTCTCTAGTTAGGCCAAATCTTGAATATGCGGATGTTATCTGGAATCCTTGTCAACAATTTTTATCGGATAGAATACAGAGAGTTCAGAATCGCTTCACAAGATATGTGTTTTACAAAATGCGCTGGAACTTCCATCCATGTTCCCAAGCCAGGCAAAGCTTTTTGGGCTTACAATCTCTGAAAGCCAGAAGAACAACTCACGATATTGTTTTTGTGCGGGATATTCTTTGCTACCACATTAGATGTCCTGAGTTACTCTCCTTTATGTGTATATATGCTCCCACGAGGCCGTTGAGGGAAATAAGATCCCTTTTTTTTGAGTCCACACATAGAACGAACTACGGATGTAACGAACCAATTTCAAGGTCAATTAGAGAGTTCAATAAAATTTATGATCATGTTGACTTATATCTCTCCAGAGAAAAATTTAAGAATGTATTATACTATTTATTCTTAAGATATTAAGGGCGGTATTCACCGACGGCTCATAACTTATGAGGCTCATAAACCTATTTACCAAGCAATAATAGTGAATATTTATGAGCGCTCATAAGACTTATGAGTGGTCCTGACTACTCATAAAGTTATGAGCGCTCTCTCCGAAAACTAATTCGAAAACCTTCGAAGTAACCCTTCAAGAAAATTCACTGACTCATTTTGTCGGTACTTCTTGGATCCTTACAAAAATGAGTCTCACACGCACACATTGTTATTCCTTTTGTCTTCAGGAATTTTATTTATTGTTTCAATTTTTTAAGTTCTTTTTTTAATTCACGCGGTGAAGATAATTTTTTTGTTCGTTTGCTGTGAAAATTTGAAAAAATAGGATAATAAAAGGTGTGTATAATGAATCTGCTCCAAATAGAAAATTACAGAAAAGTACAGGATTGTGTGTTCCATGAGTAAAAACATTACCCAAACTGTTCTTCATTCTGTCACTATGTGTTCCATGATGTTTTTCAGAACAGTTAAGAACAATATTTCCTGCACCTACTTTTGTGAAGGAGAAAACGATTGAGAAATGTTGAAGTACAAGTACCAGTTGATTTGTTTGTCTGGGATAATAATAAGCTAAAATTTATCTCAGAAAAACGTTTTGCTTAAATCTGACAGTTTTGACAGTTTTCACACATTTATACTGTTCTGGTTCCCAGTTCCGCAAGATTTTCTGTGTACATATTCTATTCACACCCAAAACAAATGTAATGGCCTTTTCGATTGGGGACAGAATGACAGTTCTTGTTCTGAAAAGAACAGAAAATTGTTCTGAATTTGATTTCAGAATCAAAATGAGAAGCGTTCACACGTATCGAATCGTTGTTCCGGATTGCCAATCGAAAAGGCCATAAATAAATTTGATTGATTGTGCATTCGATATCTGTCGAAAACTTAAAACTCACACTTGCCAAATCGCAAAAATCGATGTGTACATGAATTTCTGTGTACACAGAAAAAACTCACTCTTGTGGAATTGGGCCCCTGATGTAGTTTTTCTTCATTTGACACAGCTAATATAAACCAACATTTGACGTCTATCTCCCCTTCAAGCGAACGAGTCCATTTTGGATCCGCTAACGTAGCAGACAATGTGCGAACGAAATAATTAGCGAAACTAAAAAGTAAAGTAAGAAAATTTCCCTATATAAAACAAACTTAAACGTGCAATGATCTTCACCCCGAGACAAAACTAAGAAAATAAGTGGAAAGAAATTAAAATTACTGTAGTAACAAAGAATTTATTTATGTGCATGCAACACTCATTTTTTCAAAGATCCAAGAAGTACCGACAAAGTGCGGTAATTTTTGAAAACAGTTTGATTTCATAGTTTGGGGGTACCTGGGGAAGAGAGAGTTGTTCTCATTTTCGAACTTCGAAAAAGAGCTATGAGTGGTTGGTGAATAGCACAAATATTATTTGAGTTAGGAGCCTCATAAACTTAAGAGCCGTTTATGAGTGGTCGGTGAATACCGCCCTAAGTATTTGTTATCTATTTAAGTAATTTTATAAATTTATACTATCTATTTTTTACCGATATGTAATCTGTTAAGCTATAAAACTCGTAGATGAAATTATTAATAAATAAATAAATAAATAAACCTGCAGCAGAGAGCAGAATACTTTCAACTGCAGAGAAATGTCAAATCTTACTATTGTTTGTGCAATCAATTTGAAATCTAACTGAAATTGCAAGATTTGTTTTAATAGAATAAAATCGATTTTGTTCTGAAAAAAATCAACTTTATAATATAAGGAATTCGACATTAATTTTGTCGGATTTTTTTTTCGCAATTTTACCAATTGTTCGTTAAATTTTCCTGCGCTATACAACTGATTTGAAGAATATTGAGCCAAAAACTTTTTAAGTTCAATAGCATAACATAATAGTCATAGTAGGTACTTACAATCAACGAATAAATCTTACTATGAGGTAAACTTATTTAAATAATTTCTGAAACTATAGTTGTCCAAAATTATTATTATTCTCAAACACAATTATTACCTCTGTTCTTGGTTTTTAATATAAGAAACCATAAATTAAAGTAACAAAGCTAAATACGTGAAGCCTTTTTTTCTAGTTCGTGCAAAAATGCACATTACCAGCATTTTAAAAGCAACTAATCATTTTCCCTGTTTGTGCCGCCTTTCTTGTGAAATAATTTGATTCTTATTTAAAAGTAAACGTGCCCCAGTAAGCTTCTTTTTAATTGGTGTTGATGTTATATTAAATTCCTAAAATGGTAATAAATTTTAGCGCCTTTGCTTTTTCGTAAAATTAAAAATTCTCATTTAATATTTGTCTACTGCATTATAAATCTAGCTCATAATAGAATTTTTTGATTAAATTCAGCATATTATGTAGTAAATTGCTTCTTGAAAATATGTTTGTTATGCACAGAAAAAGGGATATTGCAAATGCAAATTAATATTAAAACATATTCCAACTATTTTAAACAAAATTAAGGAATCTATGTGCTATGTTGTAATTAAGGGTTGGCTACGTTATCCCGCAACTCAACATCCCGCGTAACGATATCCCGCCGTTTCTACTACAATGCGATGACACTTAATATTTTTCATTATTTTTCTTTCCATAGGAATTAGTGCCTTGATTGAATAGAATCAACAGGAACGAAGTTTCCTACTATTTCTCTCATTTTTCAGTACGCAAGCGACTGCACTTAATTTTAAATTTAGTATTCTCTGTTTTGGTGCCTTGAAGGAATGAGAATGAACGAGAACGAAGCATTACCTATAAGTCGTCACGAAAAAGCATTTAAGGAGGTGTGATTCCGAATTAAATTTCAGTTCTTATTAGAAATCGGTGGAGGTTAGTCCTCCCAGGTCGAGGCACATGTAGGGAGATAAAAACAAAAAAAAATTGTAAAGGGATAAAAACTGATTTTTCAATTTTGGGTCGACTAATGGTGGTCTGTTTGGATCTGGATGGACGATTATAGTATGGATTTGGACGGACGACTATGGTATGGATCTGGACGGACGGTTATGGTCTGAATCTGGGCGGATAACGACGCTGATGTCGCTTCCGTCGATGTCGCCTCCGACGACGACGATGGTAGGTATGACGGGGTTGGGTCGGACGGAGGTGGGTCTGGGACTAGGACAATCATTGCTCTGGAGATGGGTCTGGTACTGGGACAAAGAAATTTATAGAAAAAACAACTTAAAAAAAAAAAAAACTAGAAAAAAAAGAAAAATAACTTTTTTTTGGTAAAAAACGCCTCTTTTATTAAAAAAGTTTTTTTTTTTTAAATTACCTAAAAGAAAAAAATTGAAAGTTTTGAAAAAAACTTTTTTTACCAACTTTTTTTTGATTTGTTAGAATTGACACTTCCAAGATCACGAATATGCATTTTTTAAGTCGCTAAAACTCTTAGTTTACCCGCAAATCAAGTTTTAAGGTGTCAACTTCGATGCCTCTAGGACGCTTAGTTTAGCCGCAAATCGCGTTTAAAGATAAAAGTCGATTTTTCATATAAATTCATGCATATTTTGAAGGAAAATTAAAAGAAGAAAACAAAAAGTTTAGAAAAGTTTAATTTTTGATTGAAATTTTAAAACAAAAGAAAAAAAAATCATACATATTTCGAAGAAAAACAAAATTTCTATGAACTTCATTTTTTCTTCAAAAAAAGTAAAAAAAAAAAGTTTAGGAAAAAGGTTGTTTTTTTCTAAATTTTTCAAAAAAAATCGAAAAACTTTATATTTTTATATAATTTGTTTTCAAAAAAAATTCCTACCTCTGTCCAGAATGCAGACCCACCTCTGTCCAGATCCAAACCCAAAAAATATGAAACCAAATTTAATCGGAGAAAAATAAAATCTCCCGCCAAAATTGAAAACCAAATTTAATCGAGAGAGCAACGAAAAATTCTTCTCTCTGAAAAATATATTTAATTTCAAAAAATACTTAATTCGAAATCACCAACAATATTCTTCCAATTGTATTTTATTTCAAGAATTGATTATCCCGCCAAAGTAGTATTATAGTACTGCCGGCGGGATGTCTGAACGGTGGGATATCGTTACCGCGGGATTGTGATGGCGGGATATCGTTACTCTCCCTGTAATTAATTTTAATTTTGGCACCAAATTATCGATATTTTAAAAGTTTAAAAACGTTTTTAGATTTTTAATTCGATAGAATATGAATTCGTACTGAAAATTATCTTCATTAAAATCTCGTGCTTGATTCACAATGCGACGGGAAACGAGACGAGAGCGTGACGTGATTCGCTGTCATCTTTTCTAGTTTAAAAATCGTTTCCCAATTCACAATGCTACGAGATTTTTTTACAACGAGAACTGTTTTCTTAAAAATAAAAAATTAAGGGTATTCATGCAACAGCGTAAAGTCGTCGTTAACGTGGTAAAGTTTTAAACTTCGTAAGCCTGTCAAATTTTCAATACAAATTGTGACAGAATTACGAAGTTTTAAACTTTACAACGTTTACGACAACTTTACACTGTACCACCTCCGGAGTAGCTGACGGTCAGATGTCTTATGTGAATGTGGAAAACTATTGTTGGAATATAATCCTCATATACTTTCATTGTTTGAAATTCGTTTGACAGCAACGACGGGGACTCGTCACGCTCACGTCTCGTTTACTCGTCGCATTGTGAATCAGACTTCAAGGTGTTTGTGGTCGAACTTCTCCGGAACGGCTCGATCGATTTTAAAGATTTTTTTTTAATATATTTGGTGGGTACAATCGTAAAGTATTTCTGACCCTCCTGTCCCAACCCCTATATTTTAATCACAATTTTTTGCTTCCGAAATGCATTTAAGTAAATAAATAAATAAAATAAGTGTTTTTAAGTTATTCAAAATAATATCTTTTATTTATTTTGTATTGTGTTTTATATGACAATTTTTTCATGCCAGTTTATTTACACTGTGTCCGATGTGTGTTCGGGGCATGCACTGAATTCGCTCTCACGCACACCAAGTTTTCTCTCGGGGGAAGAAATCAGAGCTGCCAAATTGAAATCAGCTATTTGCAAGAGTTAAATGTCAAATTGCTTTGCAAGTTTTTATGGCGTACCTATGTACATATATCTTCTTTTATGGTAAATGAGAGAATTTTTTAGAAGACTATTTATTATTTGTTAATTTATACAGGGCGTCCCTTAATTCGTCAATAATATTTAGGGCATAATTTTTGAGAATATTCTACGCAAAAATTGAAAGGGTCAAAGTTGAACCCCTCCCGCCTGAAGTAGGGGAGGCGATTTCTGAAAAAAAAAATATTAAAGATCAACGAAAGCACATACAGTTTGATGTGTTATAACTTTTTTGAAAGCTAATGCTCCATTTTTTTGCTTTTTAAATCAAATTGTTTAAGTCAACAGTTTTTGAGAAATTAAATTTCAAAGTCAAAATTTTTGGAAACAAATTGTGATTTCTTTTTCAAGTTGATATTTTTTTAAATTTTGCGTAGTTAAGTGCAATTTTCGTGTTCGATATTCAATACCCTTATTAATTATTCTTAGCCCAATAATTAAAACCAAACGTGGAAATCTTTTAGTTTTTGAGAAATAAAAAATTCCATCGTACCTTTTTCTTGTTTTTGCAAGCAAATTGAAATTCATAGGGTAAAGTCGGGTGATATGACACCACGGGAGATATAGCACCCTTCAAATATTTCCTACTTAATTAATTATTTTTAAAACAAAAATATCAGAACATCATCAAGTTTAACTTTAGCTCTCAATTGATGTTGTTAAAACTGAAGTAGCTTTTTTAACTTTAAAACCACAACCGAAAGTAAAATAATAGTGACTATATTTAAGTCATTTTTTTGTGCATAACTTAACAAAGTGCAGCAATGGAATTATTTGGCACCAGGTGTTCGCTTTAACTGAAAAAAGAAGACTGATGCGTGTTTATTTGTTTTTAATTATCGCAATATGTAAGCAAACTTGTTTTGTCTGAGTAATTTGAAAGAATAGTGGTAATATCAAAAGGGAGATATGGCACCCCTTAAGCTTAGTACGAATTGCAATGGTGCCATTTCACCCACTACTTCATTTTGGTAATTTTTCATTGACTTTCTAGGACCTTTCTTCTACCTAAGCGTCGAACTTGTCGAGTTGTAGAAGCTGAGTAAGGTCAATGATTCTCGAGATAACCTCTCCAGATGAGTCCTGAAACCAAAGGGCGCTCCCCCAAAACTCCTTCCTCCCTCCCTCCCTCACCCCTCCCCCTCGGCGGTACGGCGAGAAGCTGTCCAACGTGTTTCCCCCCCCCCACCTGAGGTACGGCGGTGATGCTGTACGACACTCCCTTCTCGGCGGTACGGCGATGATGCTGTCCAATGAGTTACCTCCCTCGTAGGTACGGCGATGAAGCTGTCCGACGATTCCTATCATATAATTCCTTTCTAGGCGGTACGGCGATGATGCTGTCTGTCGTCTCCTTTTCCCTCACCGGTACGGCGAAAAAGCTGTTCGGTGTTCCTTCCCTCATTCCTTCTCGGCAGAACGGCGATGAGGCTGTCTGTTGCTCCCCACATCATCATATCCTTCCTCTCCCCAAATCTCCTATATTGGGCTGGATCAAGGTGTTATACGACCCGTGCCGATGATCAGCCTGGCTGAGGGCCCAATTCAAATACTAGCTCAGTCGCTAACGGAGTATTCGGACAGATGGCAATCTTCGAATTAACTAGCCTTCTCTGCATATACGGATCTCTGTGCAGAGTGACCACCCCTTCTCCGATACTCGTGGGAATCAAATGAATTTTTCAAATGATGTTAGTGGTAAGTCCGGTTCTTCTTCAAGTTCGGCCGGCAGTGCGACTGTAAAGTCGTCTGCTGTACCTCCTGTCTTGCCTGTTGGTGGCGAAACCGTGAGAAATCATGGTCTAGTTGCTGGCAACAAGAACAGTGAGAGTAAGGTAGAAATACCCAATTTCAGTGGTGGAGGGATCGTGAAGCATGGCCCTTCCACCACTACGGAGAGTAAACCTCCCCAAACTTCGCACCCTCACTTTAGTGGTGGAAGGATCGTGAAGCATGGCCCTTCCACCTCTAACGTGAGTGTAGCTCACACGGGTCCCAGTGGGGGTAGGCGTAAGCTTACACCTGGTGGGTCCTTTTACAAGGATAAGCGGAATGCTGAGAGGATCCTGAAGATCTTTGGTGCGAGACCGAAGGTTGGAGGTGACTCAAAGCATGAAGCAAAAGTAAGGTGGGCTAAGAGCTTCTTAGCTAAACACCAGACCAGCGGCGACTCCACGTCAAAGCGACAACGGTCTATTGAAGGTACCATGCCTTACGCTAAAAGGACAAAAGTGCAAAACACCAGCACTCCCCTCAAACCCCCAATCAAATCTTTTAGAGATGTTCTAAAAGATAAAATCGTAGTTGCGGTTATTGATAGAAGCGATATAGATGGTACGATATCTTCTGATCATTGGCAGATGGTGAAATTGAAGCTCTCGGCTGGCTTCTTAAGTCTTATGAGGGACAACCCGGGACCTCCTCCAATCACTAGTGATGGCGGTTGGCACCAGGGCCATGTCAAGCTCATCGCCTGCGATGATCAGAGATCGTGCGATCTCTATAAGCTGGCTATCAGCAGGATAGGAGAAGTCTGGCCAGGTGCGAAGCTTGAGGTAATTGCTAAGGAGGACATCCCTTGCAGGCCAAGAGCACGTACCTGGATCCCGGCTGAACCCTCCTGTATGGATGAAATACTCCAGATAATCCAGCTTTCGAATCCATCCCTTCCCACTCACAACTGGAAAGTCGCGAAACTGGAGGAACAAAAAGGCCTTTACAGAGGCGCAATCATTGTGATTAATAAAGAATCCCTTGTTCCTCTGGCGCAGACTAAAGGTGTGATTAGGTTCGGGTTTGAGGCAATGAACCTTAGGGTCTATAAAAAAGATGAGGTAGATGCAGCTTGCGCTCCTCCACACCCCCAAGAAGACGAAGCTGTGGTCGGGGACCCTGGTGTGTCCATCACCTTCCCGTGTTTGGAAGATGATGCATCCAGGGCATCTTCGGCTCCAGTGGAGTCCTCTCCTAACGTCGACAGCCTTTCCGACATGGAAACTGAAGACTATTTAAACAGTGTTCTTTTAAGTGAGGACGAGCTTTTAAGTTCGTCCTCTGACTTGGAAGAACCTGATAATACCGTGGTGGAGGCTGATCTGCCTAATTGTAGCCAAAATGCTGCAGTTAGTTCAGATTAACCTCCAACACTCCATCAAGGCGTCAGCCTCACTTCTTCTCCGAATATCCAGCAACGGAGAGGATATCGTCCTGATCCAAGAACCTTGGATTGTGAAATCCATCGTAAAGGGACTCAGGACTCCTGGATACTACCTACTGTATGCGTCCGGTAAAGGTGAACCTAGATCCTGCATACTAGTAAAAAGTAGCATTAATGTATATTTACTACCTAATTTCAGCGATCGAGATATTACGGCTGCAAGACTGGAGACGACCAAAGGCACACTTTGGATAGCATCGGCGTATCTCGGCCATGACCACCTTGGCCCTCTCCCAGGTAAAACCCTGGAGAATTTTATCGCTGAAGCAGAAAGGCGAAATATCAGCCTCATTATTGGGAGTGATGTCAATGCCCATCACACAGTATGGGGTAGTACTGATATTAACGATAGAGGTGAGTCTCTTTTCGATTTTATCCTAAATACTAACCTTATAGTAAGTAACGTAGGCAATGAACCAACTTTCGTTACCAGAAACAGACAAGAAGTTTTAGACTTAACTCTTGTCTCCGACAACATCTATCAGATGATTTTAAACTGGAAAGTTTCTAGTGATCACTCGTTCTCTGATCATAGATACATTCAATTCAGCTTGAACGATGAACCTCCTGGCCAGTTAACTTTTCGTAATCATAGGAAAACAGACTGGCCTAAGTACAGAGAAACACTTAAGAGACTTATTAAACCTGACATTTTAAGTGTTCCATCCAACAAAAACGATCTTGACAGCAAAGTCAATGATCTTACTTTAGCCCTAAACAAATCATTAGAAACCTCCTGTCCTCTTATTCTAATAAGGGGTAAAAGGAAGCCACATTGGTGGACTTCGGGGCTCGAACCGCTCAGAAAAAACTGTAGGAAACTTTTCAATCGAGCTAAAAGTACTAGAGTAATGTCCGATTGGGATTCCTATAAAGAATCACTAAAATTATATAAAAAAGAATTGAGGAAAACCAAACGATCTTCTTGGAGGACATTCTGTGGCAATATAGAAGAAGCCTCAGAAGCATCAAGATTAAGAAAAATCCTCTCCACAAATCCAGTTATGCCTAGCTGCCTTCAAAATGCTGATGGCTCCTGGACCAACTCTTGCGAAGAATCGCTCAATTTGCTACTGGATACTCATTTTCCAGGCAGCTCACAGACTGTTAATAGCACTGCCCTTTACAGGACAAGCGAAAAACTAACATTTCCACAAGGTCTGATTACAAGGGAAAAATTACAATGGGCACTCAATAGCTTCAAACCATACAAGTCGGCGGGGCCAGATGGCATCATTCCGGCTGAACTACAGATGAACTTAGAAGTAATTCTGCCGATTCTGGAAGTCATCTTCAATGGTTGCTTAAATCTGGTCCATATTCCGCTTCTATGGAGAGAAGTCAAAGTTGTGTTTATACCCAAAGCCGGTAAATGTTCCCACGTAAACCCTAAAGATTTACGACCTATTAGCCTATCATCTTTCCTTCTAAAAACTTTTGAACGACTGATTGATATCGAACTAAGGTCAAGCATTGATACGAGACTATTGTCTACAGCTCAACATGCCTATTGCAAAGGGAAGTCAGTGGAGACAGCTCTCCACACACTAGTTCGTACCATCGAATATTCCCTCCATTATAAAGAATATACAATGGTTGCCTTCCTAGATATAGAAGGTGCTTTTAATAACGTTGATACATCTGCAATCATATCTGCACTGGTTTCTCTGAATGTGGATGGGTCGCTTGGTGAACTGATTAATCAGATGCTTACAAGCAGGGTTATCAATTCAAAACTGGGCGGCTTTTCGGCAAGAAGATCTGTCAGTAGAGGTACACCGCAAGGCGGGGTGCTTTCTCCCCTTCTTTGGAATTTGGTAGTTAATGAACTGCTGAATACCTTAGAGGCAGAGAGCTACAGAGTGATTGCCTATGCGGATGACGTTGCTATAGCAGTATCAGGAAAACATCCTAACATTTTAAGAGATCTTCTACAAAACGCTCTAAACAAGCTAACACGATGGGCAGATCGATGCGGACTTGGAGTTAACCCCCATAAAACAGATCTTGTCCTCTTCTCCAGGAAATACAAAATTCCGCAAACAGACCCCCCTATTATTAATGGTGTTCCACTAAAATTCTCAGACGAAGCTAAATACTTGGGTCTCATCTTAGATAAGAAGTTAAGTTGGAAACCTAACATACAAGAAAGAGTGAAAAAAGCCACAGTGGCACTTTTCTCCTGCAAAAAAGCCGTAGGTACTAAATGGGGCCTCCAACCTCGAATCACTCACTGGCTATACATTTCGGTAATTAGACCGATTCTAACTTACGGCGTGGCAGTATGGTGGACTGCCTTGGATAAAGCGACACATCGCGACAAACTAAGCAAAGTCCAAAGAACAGCATGTCTATGTACTACTGGAGCACTTCGGTCGACTCCTTCCGCTGCATTAGACACTCTTCTCCATCTGACACCTCTCGATATTTTCAGCAAACAAACGGCTGCGAGCACAGCCATTCGCCTCAAAGCCTCTTCACAGTGGATCAATAATGAGATTGGTCACTCCGCTATTCTGAATTCATTCGGAACACTTCCTAGTAACACTGACTACACAATCCCACAATTGAATTTCGATAAAAATTTTGAAGTGACCATACCTTCCAGATCCACCTGGGAGGATGTGGAATTCTTAGAAGATCAATCAATTCACTTCTACACTGACGGATCGAAGACCAAAGATGGGGTTGGTGGGGGAGTGTACTCTGAAAGACTAAATTTAAGTCTCTCATTCCGTCTTCCTAATCACTGTAGCGTATTCCAGGCGGAACTTCTAGCGATAAAAGAAGTACTGTCTTGGCTCAAAGAAAACGTGATATCATGCTCGGATATCCGCATCTTCTCTGATAGTCAAGCCGCCATTAAATCCCTGGACTCTGTCCGTACAAACTCTATAACAGCCCTCAACTGTCGATCATCTCTGTTGGAGATGGCGAAACAGTTTAATATTCACCTTTGTTGGGTGCCGGGTCATAGTGACATTCCAGGTAATTGTAAAGCTGATGAACTCGCTAGAAGTGGAACATTACTACCCATTTTACCTGAAAAGGTAAACATTGGTATACCCATCGCTACGTGTAAGCTTTTACTGAAGCAAGATGCGTTGAAGAGAACAAACACAAGGTGGGAAAACATCACTACTTGTTTGGCGACAAAACAAGTATGGCCAAACCTTGACCTCAAACGCTCCAAGTGTTTAATATCTCTAAATAGAATGCATATTAGCTCTATTGTAGGTGTCATAACAGGACACTGTTTAATAGGCAGGCACGCAGCGCGGCTTGGCGTACCTTCAAACGATTTCTGCAGAAGCTGCATGGACGAGGAGGAAGAGGAAACGATTCCTCACCTTCTCTGCACATGCCCTGCTCTTTCCCTCAGACGTAGGCTCCATTTAGGAGTTTACTTCTTTAACGATCCTAGTGATCTGGCAAACACAGACATTTATAGTCTCACACGCTTCGTCAGGAGCTCAAAGTGGTTTTAGCGAGTAAGGAAAGAGTTTTTAAGATTCATGTGGTATCACAACGGACCAATTCTGGTCTAAGTGTGTCAGTACTTAGTACTGACAGCCACTTCAACCTAACCTAACCTAGGACCGTTCTTTTTATTACATTTGAGCCAAAAAGTGCATTATTTGACTTTTCTCATTGCATTTGACATTAAACTGCATTGAGTGTGGCAAAAATCCATACAAAAAGTAAAGTTCCATATCACCCTCTAGCAGGTGCCATATCACCCACCTTTTTTTCACATGTCTTTTTTTTAAGGTTTTTTAATTTCTTTTAAAAATATGTGTTTTTATAAAAGTTTAAAATAAAAACCATTTTTACTTTGTGAGTTATAAAGAAAACTAAAAATGGGTGCCATATCACCCGACTTTACCCTAATTAAACGTTTTTTTTTTGGAAGAATTACTTTTTGTTTTTTTCTTAATTTGTCAAAAACAAAGAAAGATTTTAACATTTAGTTTTTTGATAAAGGCACTGAATATCGAACACTTAAATTGCTCTTTATTACACAAAATTTTGAAAAATATCAACTTGATAACAAAATAACAATTTTGTATTAAAATTTTGACTTTCAACTTTAAATTTCAAAACCTATTGACTAAAGCAACTTAATGTATGTATGTGCTTTCGTTGATATTTGATATTTTTGTTTGCGTTTAAGGTGAATTTTTCAGAAGTGCAGATAATGAGCAAATACGTTAAGCTTTTACCGTGTTTACGTTCGATTTAGTTGATAATTTAAATGGCATTTTACCGGGTGATACATAACAAATTCAATAGGTTTGTTCGATGTTCCCTGCCCCAAGGGTGCACTGGAGAATGCCATTCCAATGTCAAAACCTGGTGGCTGCTTGGGTTTTGATTTCGCATTGAACACATCAGCAATCCGTCCTCCACGAATAAGTTATGTCCACTGTCGTCGTACTTGAGGTAACTGGTCCGGTACAGTTGCATTCGGAATCGGGCCCAAAAAATTCCTAGAATAGAACTGCGACCCACAACAAGAGCACCCTGTTAGTCCCAAATTTAATAGTTCCCACCGAAAGCAAATCTGATAAAACAACTGTAAAATTAATATTTTGGGTGATAAAAGTCGTCCAACATTAAAAATATCAGCGTTGACATGCTAATCATATCGTTCTGGCATGATCGAGTTATTATAATAATTAAAACAATATTAAAAATCAATACTAATTTGATAATTCTGATGTAATATTAATAAATTGAATTTGAAATTGATATGATATGACAGATATGATATGATAGAAACTGATATTTAAGAATATCAAACAACAAAATATAAAACTATTTAATATTTTGTATATCAACTTGTAGCCTATTGAATAGACCGGAAAATGAGAGGTATGAAGGAACAATTACGTGCAAGGGTTTTTATAATTGAATATGTTTGTTTGGCCCATAAGCATGCTTAAAACCAAAAATGCTACTAAATTCACCCATGCGTTTCTGAGAGAATGGTAACACTGGCCACTTTTCAGTATTTTTGGTATAACTCGAAAACTAAGCCGAATTTGACAATTTTAAATTTAATACTTTTTGTTCAAAATTAAATTTTCTATTGGAATGGATAGTTCAAAAAATTTTACGAAAAAATTTAAGCAGGAAAAGTTAACAAAAACCAACCTAAAAAAAATCAAAAAATCAAGGATATCTAAATTTTTTAATAAATTGTGCATAACTTTTTTTGAAGCAAAGATAGGGTCCAGACATGCATAGCCAAAACAAAGTAGAGACTAAAGGCCTTAATATGGCATGTTCAAAAATCAATATTTGTTCAAAATTCAAACCTTATCATTTCTTATAATTTTTCTCAGTTTTGGCCCGAAAGTCTCTTTTTCGGTACAATATGGCAAATTTCACTTTCGTAAAAATGTTCGAAATCAAAATTTTGATATAATATGACATAAGAACTATAGAGAATTTATAAAAAGGATATAAGTTCGCAATTTCGTTTTTCGGCTGTTTTTAAATGCGTTCAGACCTACAGACCGAACGGCTGATCCGATTAACATAAGTTTTGGTGTAAGGTGCTAGGAACGTTAAATTTGTCATAAAGAACCAAAAAATAGGCTTTCGGGCAAAAACTGCGGAAAATGATAAGAAATGGTAAAGTTTGAATGCCTATATCTCTGTCAATTTTTAAATAATATGGCTTTTTTAACTTGTCATATTAAAGCCGTAAGACTTCAGTTTACTTTGTTTGTGCATGTCTTGATCGTATCTTTGCTCCGAAAAAAGTTATGCGTAATTTAGAAAAAAATTTAAAAATATTTGATTTTTCGATTTTTTTTATGTTGGTTCTTGTTTACTTTTCTTGCTTAAATTTTTTTTAAAATTTTCCAAACTATCCATTTCGATAGAAAATTTAATTTTGAACAAAAAGTATTAAATTTAAAATTGTCAAATTCGGCTTAGTTTTCGAGTTATACCAAAAATACTGAAAAGTGGCCAGTGTGACCATTCTCTCAGAAACGCATGGGTGAATTTAGTAGCATTTTCGGTTTTAAGCATGCCTATGGACCAAACAAACATATTCAGTAATAAAAACCCTTGCTCGTAATTGTTCCTTTTTAAAAGGTCTATTCAATAGGCTATTGATATTATGTTTATATTTTGTGTATCAAGTTAATATTAGAAAAACTTCAATCTGATAAATGCAATAGGTAAATGATTTCATTTTGATATGATTAACTGATATGAAGATGAGAAAGAAAATTTAAATTTTTTGATATTTTATTACGAAACCAAGTACATATATAAAAAATGTTCGTGTAATGTTTTTAGTAGATATCATAAATAGGTGACTTCGCGTTAAATTGATATGATATGTGATTTGATATGAATAAAATATCAAAACGATATGCGTTTTTTTTCTGTGCAATTTCGATTTATTCTTACTTTGGATTTATTTGAAAATTAATATATATATAATATTCATCGGGGCAGCTGGTAATATACACTCCTCGTCAACTGAATACGCACAAACATTTTTTAATATACTTTATCCATTTTTTCCAAACAGTGATGGTTATTATGCCATCTGTTGATGCTAACTATTCCCTTAAGATGTTAAGCAGATAATTCCGAAAGAATTATCCAAAAACAACCGTGAGTTTTTCTTCAACCACTTGCAAAGTATTTTATATGCAAAGTAGGAGTTTTTTTTTTAGTCAACTGAATAGGTACAACGCCATTTTCTTCGTTGTTTATAAGTTTTTTGGAGTGCTTGACAGTTTAAATTAACGATTTTAGTGTTTTCAGTAAAATTTAATTCTTGATTTCAAATTTTAAGAAAAATGGGTAGATCTACGTGTCTTAACAGTGTTGAAAAAGCTAAAATCGATTTACTTAGAGACCAAGGCCTAACTGGACGTGCAATAGCTGATAAAGTTGGCCGAAGTTTTAATGTAGTTTATTCTTACTTGAAAAATAAAGATGCATACGGCAAAAACATGAAGGGAGGTAAGAAAACAGCAACAACAGCAGCTGAGGACGAAGAATTTTAAGATATGCATCAAATTCTTCTGATTCTATGGCAAAAATAAAACAAAAATTCGGCGTAAACGCAAGTTGCTCAACAGTATTAAGAGTAATCAACAACTCAAGCCATCTTAAACAAATGAAACTTAAGAAAAAACCACCACTTGACGAGAGACGGAAAATGTTGCGATTAGATTTTTCAAGACTTCTTATGAGTTGGAAAAAAGAATGGTATCACGTGGTTTTTCCAGATGAAAAAAAGTTTAATTTCGATGGCCCTGATGGGTTCAACTTCTATTTTCACGACTTAATAAAAGAAAAAAGATTTTTAAAGCGCCATCATAGTCGTGAAGGAGGTGTCATGATATGGGGAGCAGTCAGTTATTATGGAACAGTTGAGCTCGAGGTTGTAACATCAAGAATGACAGCAGCTGGGTATAAAGTAATTTTGGAAAGAAATTTTCCTAAATTTTCTAACATCTTTGGACCCATAAACTGGACCTACCAACATGATAATGCGCCTATGCACTCAGCGCGCATAATAAAAACATGGATAAGGGAGCAACAAGTGCAGTTGCTTCAATGGCCGCCGTACTCACCTGATCTAAACATCATAGAAAATGTCTGGGGATGGTTAGTACGCAAAGTTTATCAGGGTGGTCGTCAGTTCGAAGACAAAGAAACCTTAATTTCTGCAATCAAATTAGCGTGGAGCGAAATTTCGTTAAATTACATTAAAAAGCTATACGATTCCATGCCGGATCGAATTTACGAAGTAATTAAAAATAAAGGTGGAAGTACCCACTACTAAACTTAAACAGAAACTTGTTTCATTCCATTCCAATACCAATTTTAATTTTTGTACCTATTCAGTTGACTAAAAAAAAAACTTCTACTTTGCATAAGTTACACTTTGGAAATGGTTGAAGGAAAAACTCACGGTTGTTTTTGGATAAAACTTTGAAATTCTGTTATTTATATGTTACGAAAATTTTTACCATCAACAGATGGCATAATAACCATCACTGTTTGGAAAAAATGGATAAATATATTCAAAAATGTTTGTGCGTATTCAGTTGACGAGGAGTGTATAATATATTACCCCTTAGAATGCCAAGTATAACTTTATTAAGAATTTGAATTTTTATTTTTATTGCGTATACGTCGTAGTGGACGGTGACTGAGATTGAAGGAATAATCAACAAAATTAAACACAATTAAATTTAGCGCCTTATGGTCAAAAAGTGAACCCAAACATGCAATTTGTTTATTATATTCATTTTTGAATAATTTTTTAAGGAAGCATCAGGTCGAAATTCAGTTCCCAAAAACCTGTACGGCCAAACTTCAACGCTTTCATCCCTGCACAATACGGACAAAAACCTTTTTTAAGGTTTTTTTCGTGGATAAATATTTTGAGACCTGTAAAAGGCTCTGTGATTTAATCCATTTTGGTACACGCGTAGGTCAGCCGTTTCCGAGAAATTATCTATTCTATCAAGTAGTAGAACGTTAACCAAAGAATAGTGAGCCCGTGGAGCAGAAGCAAGAACACCGCTGCATAGTTGATTTGAGTGTGCTGGTGGTTTCAATTTTTTTTATGTTTATTTTTAATATTTCTCATTTCTTACTGAAGTCTTCAAAAATGTTTATTTTGGAATTAATAATTTAAAATAACAGAAATTCAAAGTAAAGGATCAGACATAAAATTAAGTCATAACAATTTTATTTTATATCTACGAGCTTTCAAATAAACTAAGAACGAAAACAAATAACCTAGTCGGGTAGTGTGCTTTTATTTGTCGTATAGCTCTGTTTCTGTAACCTCAAGTACGACGACAGTGAGCACAATTTATTCACTGTTGAGGATATATTCCACGCGGATATCGAACAAATACGTCAAAATTTGACGTTCGATTTATTTGAAATGTGTCAGAACAACGTTAGCCAGGTTATGCATAACAGCAGAATGAAAAGATGATGTGACGCGACACTTCACGTCAACAGGTTTGTTCGATGTTCCCTGCTCTAGGCACACTGGGGAATGTCATTCAAATGTCGAAAACTGGGGGTTGCTGGGGTTTTGATTAAGCATTGAAAACCTAAGAAATCTATCTCAAACGGCGAATTAGTTATCCCATCCCCACAATCGTCGTACTTGAGGTAACCGGCACTGTACAGCTACATCCGAAATCGGGCCTGAAAAATTCCTTGAAAATAACTGCTCACTTTCAGTTTCAAATTTAATATTTCGCTGCCGATTTATACTTACGTTCTATTTATTTGATCCTTTATTTAGCAGAACTACGTTTGCCGGGTCAGTATATGTATGTACATATGTATACAAATGAATCCCTATTTCCCTTTTTCACGCCATTACTCATGAACGGCTTGACCAATTTGGATGACTCTTTTCATGTTATCTTTGGTGTCGGTCTAGAAGTGAAGTTTGGTCTAATTCGGTCTTGCGGTTTGCTAAAAAGGTGCAGAAAAACGCACTCTGAGAACTTGTTTTCTGTTAAATCAAAAATAATTTTGAGTTTGGGAACAAATCAATCAATTATGAAACTTGGTTCTCAGAAAATAAAATTTAAAAATAATACAGTTGCATTTGTTTTGTTAATTTGTTTCGAAAACTTTTGTCACGGGTCAGCTGGTTCTCTATACATATATATACATGTTAACACTTTATGTATTTATTTATTTTGTACAACTATTTATTTGACCAGAGCCCTATTTCATAATAGAGCTAATACTATTAATTGAAAGTACGAGTTAAAAAAACTATGAGGCAAAACCACTAATAGTTCATTTTTCAATGAAGGTGACCTTCCCAATACTATTAATGATATTAACCAACTGAAAAGTACAAAAGTCGTTTTCTGTTGCTTGATAATGAAACGTGCTTTTACCACAGACTAATTGTATTTGTTTGTACTTTATTATGAAACAGGACCCTGATTTTTGTCTTGCTTACCATCTGCTCAATGCGATAAATTACTGCAAGAACTAGGATGAGAGTGGTCATTGAAAAACGAGTTTGTTGTTCTGTCGCATCTTTTACAAAATAACATCGATCGCATAGCAAACTTCGTCCCCGCTCATCAAAGATATCCTGACACGACATAATTCAATATCCCCCCCCCCCCGTCGAAACGAGTGTTGGATATAGACCCTCCACAAAAATATACACATACAAATACACGTACACAAATTTTCTATTAAATTCTTAAGAGAGCACTTGAGCGAATATTTAACTACATTTCCAAAATGAATACCTCTTAACATCGGAAAATTATGATGTGGGATCTATCCGGGCTTAACTGTTTTATTTAATTTTAGTCTACAAAAAACACAAACACGAAACAAATATTTAAAGGTGTATTCAGCCAATTCTTTTTAATGTTACCTCTCATTTCACCACTAAATTAGTTGTAAAGAAAAGGTTCAACCATTTGCAACTGTTTTAAAAATAAATTAAATGAATTAAACTCTTGAACTTATGTATATCTTCGTCCCACTGACCACACAATTCTAAATGCTCAACTTAGTTTAATCGAGTAGGGTTTAATTTATTTCATTTAAATACCTACTTCTTTCTTTTAATTTTAGTCCTCTGGTATGGTGGACATTAATTTAGTCCTGTAGCCAGGATCAGGATAGATGTAAAACGCATTTTGAATAAAAGTTATTCGATTGTGCTGGATCTGGTATACTATTACTATTAGTGGCGGCGATACCCATTGCTCTCTAAAAATAAAAAAAAAAGAAAATTGAGAAGAATATTAACTTAATCCTATGATTGGGTTGCATGAACCTGCGGGCTTTTAATTATTCAATATTTCAAAACATTTAAGTCTCCATTACTTTTTGATTGAAATACAAAATTAAATCATAAGTGTGGTAGTTCGATGGCTTAAACTAATCAAGTTTTAATAAGTAGGTGCTCTACAGTTGAAAACTTATTATACCCGCTGTAACAATTTAAACACCCAAAATATCATTCCCCTGAGGTGTTCCTTGGCCTATTTACCGCACCCAAATTAATTTTAGCAACGAAGCTAAAAACGATACAAAAAATCTAATTAAAAGCAGTGATTTTGGTTTCTCGTTCACCGAATTTGTAATTCCTCTAACGCGTGTTTTTATTAAACTATGAGGTAAACAAAATTGTGTAGTCCAACTAGAAACCAAAGTTGGTCCATGCATAGCAAATAGTGCAATTCGTTGAGTTGAATTCACTTCATACGCATGATCTGAACGATCACACCTTTGAATTTCCTATTTACAAAATTTCACTGAATTCTTCATATTTTCGAACTTCCTTTTTTGTTTGAAAGGGCACAATATAATTTCTTGTCAATCAATTATCTGATTCGAGACTCTCGATTGCGACACACTTCCAGGTAATTTAAATTATAGGTAAAGTCTGGATTCATGCTCAAATAATTTCGATAAGCATAAAGTGCAGAACAATCGTTCCACACCGTACCCAATTTAAAGCGTGCTTTCTTGATCACAAAAACCATTAGAACTCAACCAGGTATTAATAATATTTTTCTTATTGAAATCATTCTTGTTCAATATATTTCATATAAGACCCCTCTAGCTTCCTCTTTACTTTACCCAAACTTGGAGCTTGGATCAGAACCACTATCATCAACTTCATACGCACTTGCCAACGGAGTTCATCCATGATATTCATACATCGAGTAGCCCTAGTCAGCGGCGCAACAGCGAGTTGTACCTACAATCTGCACAGACTTGGGTTACACGTAGCATAACCTCAATTAGGTCACATTGAATGACACCATCAAGATAATAAGGGGATCGCGACCAGGTCATTCTCATTACCATAAGCGTTGTGCGTATCCACCTTATCAGTGCTAGTTTACTCGTCTTATCGGTGACACCAAAGAGGAAAACTCAAAACGACACTCACATCAAGCTATCCAGCATGTAGAGGACAAGTGGTTTCGGTTCAAGTAGCCATGGCCCCCTTCCTGATAGCAACATCATGCCGATATCATCACTCGTTATCAGTATAAATATACTTATCACATACCCAATCCTAACATCAATCAAAACAATATAACTTTTTAGGCTTTCGCGGTTGTTAATAGACATAATAGATAATTATTTTTCGGATTAGCCGCGTAATAAAAGTTTAAAGAGTGCACTTTGGTACTCACCCCGAACGTTTCGCATCAAATTGCATTGAGCGTGGTCACCGGGAAACTGCTCTTGAAATGTTATAATGTATTAGATTGACTACGCAGGTTGTAGCTGTGCGTAGGTGGTTCTATCTCATGATGTTGTTGTTGTTGTTGAGGTGCAGCTTGTTGGGAGCAAACAATGCTCACTACATCGGAGGGTGTTTTAAGTTTGAACTGGGATGCCGGTAAGGTGTTAATGACGGGATCCCAAGAACGTGAAAGCTTAAAACTGTCATCTCGATTGAAATTTTGGTTGCGTTTTATTTCAATCGCCTCCCGTACCAGCCGTGGGATGTAGTGGGTTTCTTGAGCTAAAACCTTGGCTTGGTCAAAATGGATCCAGTGGTGTTCATCTGGATTGTCCAAGATGTGCTCACAAATTGCCGACTTCTCCCGCTGGTTCTTACTAACAGCACTAATGTGCTCTTTTAAGCGAGTAGCAATGCTTCTTTGTGTTTGTCCAACATACAAAGACCCACAGCTACAGGGAACAGCATATACCCCCGGTGTTTGGAGAGGAAAATGGTCCTTTGGTGACTGAAGGTGGTTTTTTACCTTTTTTGGTGGTATAAATATGGATTTTACCCCATATCTCTTCAACACTCTGCCAACTCTATCCGTTACACCCTTGACGTAAGGTAAGAAAGCTTTTTTGTCCAGATTGCTTTCGTCCCTTTCATGTGACACCACTGGCTTCCACGTTCTTTGCCTTTTGGAGTAGCCATTTGCTCTTAGCACATTGTCGACTAGGTTCAGCTCAGTCATTAGATGTTCACTGTCACAAATTCTGTGGGCGCGCTGAAACAATGTCGAAACAACAGATCTTAAATTTGCTGGGTGGTGGTGGGAAGTAGCATGTAGGTATCTGTTAGTGTGTGTTTCCTTCCGATAGACTGTGTGACCTAATGTACCATCCATTTTCCGTGTTACCTTCACATCCAAAAATGCAATGGAATTGTCTTTTTCTTTTTCCATCGTGAAACTGATTTTTGGATGTTGAGAGTTCAGATGTTCAAAGAAACTCTCAATAATGGAGCGTCTTAGGATGCAAAATGTGTCATCCACATATCTTAACCAGATTCTGGGTTTTTCCGTAGAATTGCTGAGGGCTTTTGTCTCAAAATGTTCCATCCACATATCTGCAATAAGGGGAGCTAAAGGTAAGCCCATAGCAACGCCATCCACTTGTAAATAGAAATTTTTGTTGAAACAAAAATACCCCGAAGAAAGACAGAACTCCAAAAGCGGCATATAGTTTTCGTTAATGCCGGAAGTTGAGATACGCTCACGGATAACACTCAGAACCTCCTGTACAGGTACATTTGTAAATAGTGACTCAACATCAAAGCTCACCATAACTTCATCCTCATCGAGTCTTAAGCTACCGATAATTGAAACAAAGTGAGAGGAATCCTTTATGTGATGTTCTGACGACCCAATTAAAGGTTTGAAAACGTCTACTAAATGCTTTGCTAAAAGATAACAAGGTGCATTTATTTGACTCACAATTGGTCGCATTGGATACCCTTCTTTATGAAGGGTTAGGCTTAATTCCCTCGTGTACTCAACCACCAAAATTGTATGGGCTGCCGAAAATTCATAAAGAAGGGTATCCAATGCGACCAATTGTGAGTCAAATAAATGCACCTTGTTATCTTTTAGCAAAGCATTTAGTAGACGTTTTCAAACCTTTAATTGGGTCGTCAGAACATCACATAAAGGATTCCTCTCACTTTGTTTCAATTATCGGTAGCTTAAGACTCGATGAGGATGAAGTTATGGTGAGCTTTGATGTTGAGTCACTATTTACAAATGTACCTGTACAGGAGGTTCTGAGTGTTATCCGTGAGCGTATCTCAACTTCCGGCATTAACGAAAACTATATGCCGCTTTTGGAGTTCTGTCTTTCTTCGGGGTATTTTTGTTTCAACAAAAATTTCTATTTACAAGTGGATGGCGTTGCTATGGGCTTACCTTTAGCTCCCCTTATTGCAGATATGTGGATGGAACATTTTGAGACAAAAGCCCTCAGCAATTCTACGGAAAAACCCAGAATCTGGTTAAGATATGTGGATGACACATTTTGCATCCTAAGACGCTCCATTATTGAGAGTTTCTTTGAACATCTGAACTCTCAACATCCAAAAATCAGTTTCACGATGGAAAAAGAAAAAGACAATTCCATTGCATTTTTGGATGTGAAGGTAACACGGAAAATGGATGGTACATTAGGTCACACAGTCTATCGGAAGGAAACACACACTAACAGATACCTACATGCTACTTCCCACCACCACCCAGCAAATTTAAGATCTGTTGTTTCGACATTGTTTCAGCGCGCCCACAGAATTTGTGACAGTGAACATCTAATGACTGAGCTGAACCTAGTCGACAATGTGCTAAGAGCAAATGGCTACTCCAAAAGGCAAAGAACGTGGAAGCCAGTGGTGTCACATGAAAGGGACGAAAGCAATCTGGACAAAAAAGCTTTCTTACCTTACGTCAAGGGTGTAACGGATAGAGTTGGCAGAGTGTTGAAGAGATATGGGGTAAAATCCATATTTATACCACCAAAAAAGGTAAAAAACCACCTTCAGTCACCAAAGGACCATTTTCCTCTCCAAACACCGGGGGTATATGCTGTTCCCTGTAGCTGTGGGTCTTTGTATGTTGGACAAACACAAAGAAGCATTGCTACTCGCTTAAAAGAGCACATTAGTGCTGTTAGTAAGAACCAGCGGGAGAAGTCGGCAATTTGTGAGCACATCTTGGACAATCCAGATGAACACCACTGGATCCATTTTGACCAAGCCAAGGTTTTAGCTCAAGAAACCCACTACATCCCACGGCTGGTACGGGAGGCGATTGAAATAAAACGCAACCAAAATTTCAATCGAGATGACAGTTTTAAGCTTTCACGTTCTTGGGATCCCGTCATTAACACCTTACCGGCATCCCAGTTCAAACTTAAAACACCCTCCGATGTAGTGAGCATTGTTTGCTCCCAACAAGCTGCACCTCAACAACAACAACAACATCATGAGATAGAACCACCTACGCACAGCTACAACCTGCGTAGTCAATCTAATACATTATAACATTTCAAGAGCAGTTTCCCGGTGACCACGCTCAATGCAATTTGATGCGAAACGTTCGGGGTGAGTACCAAAGTGCACTCTTTAAACTTTTATTACGCGGCTAATCCGAAAAATAATTATCTATTATATCAATCAAAACCTTAACTACGACACCATAACCTGCATTATCCTCATCATCCACATTAACAAGAATCATCATCATTAAAAATTAAAGTTTCCAACCATTTAAAAATTTCATTAACAAAGAAACCATAATTCGCGTGACTTATCATCTGAGGGGTATAGTTTCAAAACTCTCCTATTCCAGTTTTTTTTTTCAAATTGAGTTAAGTATGAGGAAATGTTCTTGAGAAGCTCCCTTATTTACGTAACTAGGTAAAATTTATAGAAACTTATTATTTCCAAAACTTTTTTGTACTTGAAAAGTGGCGTTTTTTTTTTCAAAACTACACTATTCCGTTCAGTGGTTCAATTCAAGACTCATCTATTCCCTTACAAAACATATCTTCACCAAAAATCTTCTTTTTCCAAAAGGTTTTATATTTTCAAAACTCCTCTGTTCCTATACTCTTCTGAATCAAAAGTCAAAAAATTCCAATAGGAATTTAAAATTGATTATTAGGGAAATCTATATAAGTATAGGTTAAAAAACCCTAAATTTTTTCAAAAACAAAATTTAACAAAAAATAAGATTGGCTTGGCCAGTGTTGAAAGAAGATTTAAACAACAATTTGAAATTGAAAAATCAAAATGATTGTGTCACAAACGCAATACCGAAGAAAGATGATTTTGGGAAAGATTCCCGAACAAAGAAAAAAAGAAAATGGGGTTATTGAAGTCCCGTATTTTCGGGAAACAATTAGAACAAAAGAAACGAAGGCCTATCGGAATAATATATTGCCCAATCTGGCTAGAAGAAAACAACGAATTTGAGAATAAAACAACACAAAAATACTTAGCTTTTTCCAAACTCCAAAATGAAATCGAATTTTCCCTGAGTTTTCTGGCCCACCTGGCCCTGACTCCTGAAGTCGCTCCGTTCAAGAATATTTTCACTCCTCACAACAATGACTAGAATTTCCCTCACTGGAAATTCGTGATTACTTCTGAAAAAAAAACTCACAAAATTTTCAATCAATTAATTTGACGAATTTTTCGATTTTTTGATTAATCTCCTTAACTTTTTTCAAAAACGATCTGCCACAGAATCTCACCAAAAAGTGCTATAATGGCGGCCTTTTGCGCTCACTTTCGCCCTCTCTAATTGTCGACCTCTCTTTCACACCCACTCAGTAGTGGCGGTATTCGGTCACGAGTTTAGTGCAAGGACTTCGCCTATTGACTGGAAGCCTGCCCCGTTGTTGAACCCACTCCACTCTCTCTCAATTCAAGTATCCCTAGTGAAATGGATCATTCACAATGGGGAGTAACTCAGTGAACGAATCCAGTCCACCTCCGTCATATTATGCCACACAAAAAGTAAAAGAAAAATCAAATTTACATATCAAAGTCCCCGTCCCATACCGATACCGACCCAGACAAAGATCGAGAAAAATATTCTTGACGAATGCACTTTCACCATTTATCAATCTTAAATGGTGAGGAAGAATTCGATTTCAACGCGAAGTTAGAATTTCCCTAACACCGTAGGCCTTCGTGCAGATTTGGGGGAAATTGAGGAATCACCTAACAAGATCATCTCTCCTTTTCTTGCAACGACACGCTATGTTGGGCCCTTGGCCATTCTTGGGTTGGTGACTGGCGTTGCCAGTATTGACATGTCAGTCAATTTAAGGTTGGATGTGGACCGTCTGTCACACATGTCATTGGACAATGGCCCATCTGTCGCATGTCATCGTTGATGTGGACCGCCTGTCACACACATATAGTTGGGCAAGGACCATCCGTCACATGCCTTAAGGAAAAGTGGACCTTCTGTCTCACTTTGTGTTTTATTGATTTGCGTGGACCACCTGTCACACGATTATTCGTCGAGTACCTGTTGAAGTTGTTTTTCCACGATGCTTTAAGAGCAGGCCTCTAGCTGATGGACCAGGTTCGCACTGAAACACTGCTAGCATTTTGGAGCCGCAACAAGAAAAAGGAAAAGTGTAAAGGAATGCGTAGGTGAAATTTGTTGTGGTAAAATTAACCACGACAACTTGTGTGGTCGAAAAAAAATCATATCGGTTAACTTGGCAAGAATTTAATTCCATCTTATAATCATTTAGCTGCACGGAAAAATAGATCAGTGCTCAAACGATAACTTAAAAGCTGCTGTGCACCACATCTTCATAAAGTCAGTAAGTCCGATCCTAGTTCTTATATCTTTTTGTAAAATTGCAAGAACAATTGCACAGGTTTGCACGGTATTTGACACGAGCAGGCAAAACTTGGTCTAAAGGTAAATTTTGGTATTCCCGTTATAAAATTCAAAAAATAAGGATTTATTTTTTTTTGTTGTTTGTTGCCTTCAAGAATTCCTTAGTAATAGTCTAGGATCCCGCCATACGACGACCTACCCTCATAAAGGTACCAGATGAGCGGTATACAGTTTTGTAGGCAGTGTCTTAAAAAAAACAATTCGCGCATGGATTTCCTGTCGAAAAATGGTCAAGGCATAGGTTTGCCAAGCAATTTCTCTCAATTTTAGGGGTTTTTCAATTATCTGCCCCAGCTTAGATGGTAAGCCTTAAGGATATACAAAAATTACCATACAAAGAAAATTTGATTTAAAAATTATAAACTACACGCCTTTTTGAAACTCGAAATTTCAGAAGGGTAAATGAGGGTAAACAAAGAGAAAAGTCTAGACTCTATTTTCTAAACGAAAATTGATAGGATTTTGTTTTCTTTTGCGATCGGTAGATTGTTAAAATACAAGAAAATTATCACATTTGTAAAATGATTTTTAAAATTTGCGAATCGAGATATGAACATTTGAATGTCAAGAATTGAAAAATAGAGGTTTCAGAAATAATTCACCAAAAATCAGAATGAAAAATATTTATATATTTTTAGAAAAATAATTTTAAAAAATATTAGCCGTATTTTTCAAATTTTGTGTTTAACCTTTATTTTTAGTGAAGTGAATTTTTGAAATTCGCACATTTATGATAAAAGTATTAGAGCCGACCGCATATTTTGAGAGTGGATGTATAACCAAAGTCTGGGTATGAGGGTTTACAGGTACATCTATCGTGATATCGAATACTTGAGTTTGTCAGTTTTTTTTTTCTCAGCCCATGGAAGGGGTGGGGGTTAAAAAGCAATGTTTCCTTTTTCATTGTCACGGTTGAGACCACTTTAATTAATTTAAAAAGCGAATGTATTATGATGCTCTGTCATTTTTCCTGAGCAGAAACAGCTTAATCTTGACGGTCCCATTAATAGAACTCAAGACATAACAATTTTATGTGAAAACAAAACAAAAATCAACAAAATTAAGTCTCAAAAAAAAAACTGATAAGGCTAAGGCTAAAATCATGGCTCTTATTGATCGGATCATCAAGATTAAAGTCTTTTAAGTTCGGAAAAATGACAGAATATCATTTTCTTTCTTTTAAAAGCGAATTGAAGTGTTAGTGACCATAACACATAGAAAGGAAACCAAGTGGGTTTTGACCTTCCAACCCACCAGGCTGAATGAAAAACCCACCAAGCTTTGGTAATCGATATCACGAAAGATGTGCATGTAAGCCCTCATACCCGATTTTGGTTGTACATCCACTCTCAAGATATGCTGTCGGCTCTTGTTCTTGTATTTAAAAATCCAAAATCATACAAAATGTTCCTAAAAACATTTGTGCAAATTTAAAAAATTCACTACACTAAAAACAAAGGCTAAGCACAGAATTTGAAAAATTCGGGTTATATTTTTTTTAAATTATCTTTTTAAAAATATATAAATACTTTTCATAGAGCGTCATTCTGATTTTTGGTGAATTATTTCTGAACCCTCTATTTTGCAATTCACGACTTTCAAATGTTCATATCTCGATTCGCAAATTTAAAAAAAATGTTTGACTGTACATATATGATAATTTTCTTGTATTTTAATAATCTACCGATCGGAAAAGAAAAAAAATTCCTATCATTTTTCGTTTGGAAAATAGATTCTAGACTTTTCTCTTTGTTTACCCTCATTTACCCTACTGAAATTTCGAGTTTCAAAAATCACGTAATTTATAATTTTTAAATAAAATTTTCCTTGTATCCTAATTTTTTCATATCCTTAAAGCGTACCATCTAAGCTGGGGCAGATAATTGAAAACCCCAAAAATTGAGAATAATGCTTGGAAACCCTATGCCTTGACCATTTTTCGACAGGAAACCCATACGTAAATTGTTGTTTAATGTTGAATTCCTTACAACAATTTCAAATCGATTTTTTTTGTTGGTTGTAAGGAACACACAAAAAATCAAATTTTTCGTGTGGGATTGTGTGTGTGTCATTTGACAGTAGCTTTGAGGCAAAAAAGTAAACAAACTATGCGCATACAAATTTGTTAAAAATATTCCAAAGTGCATTCAGTTTTTCGCGTCATTTTGTTAGATTAAAAACATATACATTTCCAAGAAAAGTAGCAAAAATAAACAAAAAATAGTTATGTGGCCATTAAAGTAAAAAAAAACAACCCAAATTCATCCAAGAAACACATCATTCGAGAAACACATCGGCGAGCGCGCGATTTATATCTTTAATTGAATTTGGGCACTTTGAATCGAAGTTAGTTGATATTTTTATATCTTCGAACTGACCATTCACTATTTTTTGATGAATTAAAATTAGTTTTAATGATTTATTTGCTTTTAATCTATTTAAATGACCGACGAACACTTTAGAACATTTGTTAAACCCGCCGCAAAATACTTTCAACTCCAGAGAAATGTCAAATCTTGTTAGTGTGTGTGAAATCGATTTGAAATCTTGCTGAAAATGCAAGATTTGTTTTGACAGAATAAAATCGATTTTGTTTAGAAAAAAATCGATTCTGTTTAGAAAAAAATCGATTATTTTGTTGTAAGGAATTCGACATAAGATACTGGCTACAAAACTGTATACCTCTCATCTTGTACCTTTATGAGGGTAGGTCGTCCTATGGCGGGATCTTCTACTATAAGTTGTTATTCTTGTCCCTACAAAATAAATAAGACAAGTTAATGCGGGTAAATAAGCTAAACACATTCATTCCAACAAGGGATTTCTCAGAGAATACAAAATATATTGGAAAGGTAAAGGTTTAAACTGAATTTGAAAGAAGAAAGCAAATATTTTTTAAAGTTAAAAAAATGTCTATCCAATGAAAATCTTTAAAAAAAACACTAGGTATGAATGGGTACCAAGTAGTGTGGGAATCTTAAAGGTCGACAAATGATTTTTCTTTCTTAATTTATATATATATCACATTGGAGAAGTTTAAAGTAAGCACACTTTCATATAGCTTTAAGACCATCAGCTCATGGGGTTTGGTTCTTCTTAGTCTCCGAACATTGTCTCATACATTTGATACGGTCTTCATTTCCTTGTGATCAATTTAGATCGCTATTTCTTATACACCAAGGCGGATTAATAATTCTACGAAGGACTTTGCTTTGAAATTTTAGGATGGGTTCAACCTTTGTTGTCCTTGTACAGCCAACCAGGTTTCAGTGCTTGCTTGTATAACACTAGTTTATTCAGGATAGATAGGTCAGAGTTCTTCCCTAACAATACATTTTTTTGCACTAAAGTTAAGTCCTTGTCTTTTCTTGTTGATGTCCTCTTTCCATTTGAGCTTTGAATCCAAAGTCATTCCAAGGTATTTGGCGGTATTGGAATAAGGTACTGCTGTACTGGGAACATTGTTTATGTTTTTGTTTGTAAAGTTTGCATGCATCGATTTTGTTTCGTTTAATTTGGTACCTACGCCATTTTTGCGTCCAATAACTTATTTTACCGACGCCGACGGCATATTGCAATTCTTAGTTAAAAAAGTGACGACTAACATCGAACTAAGGATATCTCGGAGACTAACAAGAGTATTGAAAAGATTTTAACCAAATTTTGCAGAAAAAGAATAATGCTTTGAGGAATCTTTACTAATTTAATTGAAAGAAATTACCTCTCACTTTTACATAACCTCAAAAAATTACGACATGGACTTGAGCTCAGCGCCTAAAAGTATGTCTAATACATTCTTCACTTGTCATGTCAAAAAGTTAACTGAAGAAGACAGACATGTTTATGGATTTTGAAGCCGTTTTAGAGACATGCATTTATTCCAAAATAAATAATGCCACCTCAGTTAATTATCAGTTTTTACTGTGTACATACTTTTTATACCCAATATTAACACAAATACAAAAATGTCTATTTTTCTGAAGCCAGGAGCTCGAAGTTCAAAGCTTTTTGTTAATTAAGAGTAAGTATACCTATGCACTACTATTATGCATTCAAAACAGACGTCAGGCAGACAGAAAAGCAGTTGCAACTTTTTGTATTGTCATTTTATATGCAGAGTGGAATATTTTAACGAATCTATAAGTTTGCTTTATTGTCTTCATTGCAAGTGAAATAATAAATAAAAAGGAAGACGATGGAACAATTGCACAAAAACTGGACGGGAGCGATATGATAAGACAAAAAACTAAAAAGGAAGGAAGGAAATCGATTTTGCAATGATTTACTCCAGGGAAATAACCTCTTCGATTCCGGATCGATTAAAGTGTGCGGTGGTCCATTTGCATACGGCATGAAATTTAAATTGAAGAAATGTGTAAAACGACAAAAGTGGCAAGCCCCAACCAAGCAAGTGCCATTGTCACTCCTGGTGCGGTCCTATCGATTTTATATAATATTTAAATTTCCTTCGATCGCAAGGATTGCAAGGAGCTCTGATGCCTGCAAACAGCCAGCAGTGGCTGCTCTGCTATTGATGCTGTGTTATAGTTGCCGCAAATGGCTGACTGGTTGGTACCCTTCGTTGCCTGCATTGGTGATTTCTGGTTCTAGTAAAATGTATAATAGTAGTGAAGGTAATTTTCTTGCGTTCAATTTGAATGTGGAATATTCTGATTGTGGTGTAGAATAGCATTTCGTAAAAGTTGAAACAGGATTCGATGTCAGTGTATACATTGGAAATGCATATCGTGCTTTGTGCTTGTCTGAATGGCAATAATTAATTCAAATGGAAGCACATGGCAAATGTTTTGACTTTTATTTTAATTCTATTTCTTCTATTTTTGTGCATAAAAAAGAGCATAGAGCTAGGGGAAGATGTTTTCTCTTAAAGGTTTCTTAAATTCACTAGAATACTGTTAAATAAAATTTAAAAATAACCACAACACGTTATACATAGTCAAAATTCTGTGCTAGATTTATATTCACATCTCCTTCTCTGTAGCACAAACTCATGGCAGCAGAAGAGGCTTCCAACTGAGCAAAGCAATACTTCTTTCCTTTTACTTTGCCGAATGTAGGCAACATTCACTTCACTAAAAGAAAAAGAACTCGTATGCCAAATACAAGCGGTAATCTGAGCCCAACCTGCTGGCCTTTCTTACCATATAACGGCTGATTTAAGAAGATATCCTGGTTATTTCAACACTAAATTTCTGGAATTAAGAAATGGGGGGGCGGCAAATTTGGTGACAATTTTAATTTTTTTTTTTAATTTAATAATTAAATTTTACTGTGAAGTTTCGGCGCTCTTAGAAAATTATTCATGTCTATTATAGAATTCGCAATCCATGCGGGAAGCTACTCGATCAGTAATGCTTTACATCAGATTTCAATAAGTGAATCTCCCGATCGTTATCCATTCAATTGTAATACCGACGCAATGTGCTAACCCACCTTGCTTCCGCTCCCATTGTAAATTCCGTAATAAGCATGATTAATTAATTTTGCCCTTCCCAAAATATATCCGGGGCGGTATTGAAATAAAAAATCATGTCACCAACCAAAAATTATTATCAAATTCATTTTAACGATAGAAAGAATAATATTTGAATGCAACAACAACAACTTGAGTGGTAGCAAACTCAAGTTCAACATTTATATCATGCAAAAAACTTTGGAGCCTTCCGGCAAGTATGTATGATGTGATCGGAACCAATCGGAACCCGGACCAGGATAAACTATAGCCAAACTTAATTGTTAAAATACTTTTATAGGATTGATATTTAAAGTTCCATAGCAAAGAAATTTTACTATTACGTTTCACGCTTGGTTATGACGAGGCTTGGATATGGCAAGTTTTGGTTCTCATCGATTTATCTTACAAGAAACACTTTCAATAGAAAGAAATATTTGTATTAATATGTTTTCTTATGAAAGCTAATGGACTCTTTTATGTAAAGGGAGAATTTGTCAAGCCATAAACTGTCAAATTCCATCAAAAGGAATGAAGAAGTCCACAAATAGAACTAAATATTTTAACTTTAAATTGGGGACTCCCAATGGTAGCACATTGAAAACTTTTCTGAACACAGCCCTTTCAATTAAATTATTCGCCAGACGGAGAAGTCATTAAACATTTTGACCAAAGTGCTTTTAAGATTGTGAGATGAAATGAGAAATTAGTATAGGGGAAGAGCGCGAACAGTGAGACACTTTTTTTTCAAATTGATATAGCTTTGGAACCTTTTAAGCAATCTTACAGAAACTTTGATAGTATTTTGGGACATACATTACCTTCATACGGAGAGCGAAACTTTATTAAAAAATATAATAGTTAAACTGTTATAAGCAAAATTGTGAGCAAAGTCAAATTGTCTCACTGTTCACCGAGGGTGCGAACAGTGAGGCACTGTAGGGCGAACAGTGAGACGATATAAGCAAATTACAAAAAAAAAATAACTTTAATTGTTCAATTTGTAGCAAAAAACTACATTCAATTAAAGCCTTTCATGTGTTAGTCACTTTTAAATAAAGAAATAAATACAAATTTTCAAACAAATGAATAACCTTGAACAAAACTTAAACTCTCTTCTGCTTGCTTGACAGTAAAATAATAAACACAAGAAAGAAAGGGGTATTTCCAAAATTTTAGTGAAAGATATGTCTCACTGTTCGCTTTTTGAAAATGTCTCACTGTCCACCCCATGTGATTTTTTCAGATTTTTTTTTTTTTGTTTAAATAAAAATTGTCTAATATTTATCCGATTGATTTGTTCATTAAAAGATTATATAGCAACAAATCAGTAAAAAAAACTTAGTTCATTTAATTGAATATTATAGAGTGTTAACACAAATTCAAAATACATTTAAAAAAGTACTTTTGTCACTTTTTTTGTATGACCACCCACCAAAAGCACATGCTCAGCTTGATGAAGTGTGTGATAGAAATATAGAATGCGGTTTAGAAAAAAAATCTATTTGTATCATTGGCATGTATGTATAAGCTTTCGGGGAAACACAATATGCATTGTCTCACTGTTTGCACTGTCTCAATGTTCGCGCCCTTCCCCTACGTGAAAGGCGAAGAAAAAACTCAAACAAAAACGAGTAGACTGCTCTTCTTTTTACTTTCTGAAACATTATGCCGTCTTACCAAAATAAAATAACGGGGAAAAACTTCGTTTGAACTTTGCTTTTCTGTAAAGATACCTACCTACTCGAAATGTAGTAATCGGAAATTGTTCATGTGAAAAGTTTGAAATTTTTTTAAAGTTCTTATGCTATTATATGCACATCATATACATCCACAGTACACAAATCTAAGGTATTATACTGCGCAGCTTGTCAGTCGGAAATAAAAAATGGCTGTGAACGTGAGGAAGAAAACACGTGTAATAACAACAACAAATTCAAATTGAAAATGTCAGAAATAAAAATGGCTGGGAATGTGATGACTTAAATACACGTAAAAACAACAACAAATATTGACATTTCACACAAATTTTGATAAATGCGCATAAGAAACAAAAATAAAAACTCTTATGATATTACCTTTAATATGTGTACTGTGATATACATCCACGTACATAAGTCTAATTAAAATTCTGATTCTCAAAGTGTTTGATTTTTTAAATGTTTGATTTTTTTGAATAAAGAAAAAGTTTATTATCATGAAGCTATCTCCTTTTCCTGATACCTATAAAAATGTTTGTTTATGGGTCATTTATCATTTCTTTGTTAGACGTCCTTGAAGTAAGAGTTTTCGAGTGCAATTTGCCGACACAGCACTTCAAACATTTTATTTTTATTTATTTTAAAATTTGTGCACTAGTCAAAAATTTGACACCAAAACGAAATACCAATAGTTTTATAACAATAATGTAATTATATGCAGGTATTTGTTATTTGACTAGTTATGAGTTATGGTTATGACTTCCTAGCAAATTACACAAGAAGAATTTTTTGTTTGTTTATTCTATTCTTATTTTGATTCTTTGAGATCTAGAGATGTGCGCCTCGCTTTTCACCACATTTTGCCATTTTTGAAAAGCCACCATATAAAAAGAGAATAATTACCTACTTTGTTTTGAATCAAGATGATTTGTATTTTAATGGCTAAAAATGATACTTATATTTTCCTAAATAAATTGTAAAGGCTTTCGTTCAAGTTATATACAAACTGTATCCAAAATTACATAATTTATACTTTTCCACCACTTTTTTGTGTTCGACTATTTCACCAACACTGTTAGGATATAAAAATTAAATTTTATTTTCAACCATCTATGTATCTTTACTTAAATAAAATGTGTAATAATAATGTTTTTTCTGACTGACATTCAAAAATAATGATATGTTCTCGTATACATATGTGACAATAATAAATTTAACTTTGCATGAAAAGTTTTGTAGCATTTTTATGTCTATGTATATATATATATGTATATATGTATATGTAATTTTTATGTTTTGTTTGTCTTGAATTTGTTTGTTTTGAATACATTTTCTGGGGCGGCAAAATTAGACACCGCCCCGGGCGGCAAAAATCCACGCTACGCCACTGAGTACTTGCTCTTATGTTCAAGTTGTGTGGGACCTAAGAACTATCAAAAATTATAGAAAAAGTATAAAAAGCATTAAAATCGTTCTTTTAATTGTATAAACAGCCTGATGAATAACTGAGAGCTTAAAAAAAGTATGTCATTTGATTACTTGAAAAAAATATGAATATATATGCAAAAAAAAGATTTTAAATCGTTGGGGCCGTTTTCTTAAAAATTAATTTCTTATACATACATAAAATGTTTGTTACATTTTTCAAAAAAATTTTGGTATGCCAATTTTGAGTATACAGGGTGTCCCGGACCTGAGTGGAAGTATTTTAGGGTGTAATTCTTGGGGTTATTCTAGGAAAAAAAATTGTATGGGGAGAAAGTTGTATCTCCCCTCCCTGAGGCAGGGAGGCAGTTTTGTGCAAAATTGACTTTAAATGCAAAAAAAAAAACATTAAAAATCAACGAACACACATCTAATAATGTGCTATAATTTTTTTGAAAGCTAATACTCCATCCTTACATTTGGATTTTAAATCAAGTTGTTTAAGCGTATAGTTTTCGAGGAATTAAATTTCAAAGTCAAAATTCAAAAAAAATATATGATTTTTTTTTTTCTTAAGTCGATATTTTTCAAAATTTTAAGTAATTAAGTGCTTTTTTTGTGTTAAATACTCAATGCTCTCATTATTTATTAGTCCATTACCGAAAACCAAATGTAAAACTCTTTCTTAGTTTTTGAGAAATTAAGAAAAAACAAAAGGTACCTTTACCAAAAAGGCCCAATTTAAAACTGAAATATCAAAACAATTCATTAACTAGTTTTTGAAATATTGAATTTTCCGAAAATCAAGAAAACCGTTATATGGCGGTTACCGTTAGTAAATGTTTTTTGTATTTTTTATTCGTACCAGTACACCATATCCACATTAATGCACTGATTTTTTTTATCAAAATCGTTGGAGCCGTTTTTGAGATAAATTAGGTTTTCCTTAACGGTTGTATGGCAAGTACCGTTATTTTAGATCTAACAAAAATTTTAATTTTTCTGGAGAATTACAGAAATACCTTAAGTTCGAAATTTGAAGAAAATCGGATCCTTGGCTGTAGAACCAGATACAAACAGACAGACGGACCGATAGACAGACAGAATTGTGCCACCCACTTTTTTGGTGTTCTCTATCATCGTAATGTTATGTTTGATTGTTATCCCAATTTTTGTTTGTTGCTCGAATCCAAAACTTGCCCTATAGTACCTATACCGCAAGTAAAAATCACGTCTATATTGAACCGATTATATTCAATCAGAAATTTATCTTACTTCTTAAATTGAATTTTTATTCACTGATCTCAAAACTGGTAGAACTTGATGATGAAGTTTTAACATTAATTCATTAATTAATTAACATTAATTCATTACCACCAGGACTATACCAGAAAGAAGCTGAAACAGACCCTAGGAAGGTGGAGCTTTTTTTGTATGGCTACTCAGGTCCGGAAGTAGACCCGAATTCCAAATTTTGGCTGGATTTCTCGGTGTAATCGAAAAAATGACACCCTAAGGTATATATTAACTTAGTACACTGAAAGAAAAATTTTTAAATAATAATCCATGGATGGACAAATTCTGGAAAGCATCAGTTTTAAAGGCTCAAACTTTAAACGGTCCGTTTTAACCCTTATTTCGGCCGAAAGCAAATTTTTTCCCATAAAATCTTTATAACGGTGGGACTTCGCATGAAAAATGCTGAAAGAAAAGTGTTTCACAATGCCATATCAAGCAATTTTATATGAGGTTTTTCCCACCTCGGCTCCACTGTGCGCCAGTGCTAAAACACACACACATGCCATCTTAGCAAAATGAGTTTCAACTTATTGATATTCGGCGCCAGTGTTTTGTGCAGTGAAGTGGCCCAGTGGCTGCGTGCTATTTCCATGTGTGAAAGGTTCCCAATTCAAAATAAAGAAGGTATAACAATTAGGGAGCGCTACGATATCCCGCAAACCAAAATCTCGAATAACGAAATCTCGCATTTTTTTAAAAATCTCGAATAACGAAATCTCGCAAATTAAAAATCTTGTTTTTCATAATCTCGCAATTACAAAATCTCGCTTTTCACAATCTCGCACTTACAGTTTGAACCTAAAAAATCGCAAATTTCAACCAAAATCTCGCAATTTAAAATCTCGCAAATCAAAATCTCGCAACTTCAAAGGACAATCGGCAAAAATGTATGAAAGGTGGTCTAGGAACCAATAACAACGAGACGTATGTCGTTGGAAAGGTATTTTTATGAGCTACAATAGTCACTATGGTGGCTCATTACATATCACTGTGTGAAAAAAGTTATTCGTTAATCTAGGTTTTGTTTTGGTACCATTAAGTGTGGAAAAAATGTATACGAACTGGTCTTTCCAGTACTAAGAAGATGCATGTCGTTGAAAAGGTATTTTTATGAACAATAATAGTTACCATAACAACTTATTAAAAATCACTGTGTGGAAATAGTTATTCGCTGTTTTAGGGAATTTTAGCACAGATAAAATGTATGGAGCATGGGTAACAATTAGCGAATAACTTTTTTCACACAGTGATTTGGGTTAAGCTGCCGTATTGACTATTGTAGTACATAAAATTTCCTTTCCAACGACATACGTCCCGTTGTTATTGGTTGAACTTGCCATCACACTTTTCGCCCATACTAAAAAAAACATTTTTTTCACACTAAAATTAACCACAATATTTGATTAGTTTACGAATAACTTTTTTCACACAGTGATTCGGACTGAAAAAATATTAAGATATTGTAGGTAATGGAAATACCTTTTCAATGACATATATATTGTCGTTATTGGTTAGACCAGTTTTCATAAATTTTCCACATACTAAATATATTTTATTCATACTAGAATGCACCAGAACACAATTCTATTTAGCGAATAACTTTTTTCACACAGTGATTTGAAGTAAGCCCCCATAGTAACTATTGTAGTACATAAAAATACCTTTCCGACGATATATGTCTCGTCGTTATTGGTCTTGTAGACCGTTTTGTCCTATTCTCCTTTCACAGCAACGAATCACACACGACTTTTAGAATTTTTTTTTTTTTGGAGAACCTACCCAAGAGCACTTTAGATAATTTTCCTTCCAACTAATAACTGTACCTGTCAGTAAAAAAAATGTGTACATCCTTTATTACTGTTAATAACCTCTATAGTCATTTACGCGTTCATAATGGAACTAAAAGTATTTTCTTGTTCAAGGCCAAATACGAGTAATGCGATTTGCACATGACACTTTACAACTGGATGTACCATCTCTATGTTCTCTCTCCTTCTTGTTCTTTTGAAAGCAATAATATTGAAAATCAAAAGTTCAAAAATAATAAATAACAGTGTGGTCTTAAAGTACCCAGACACTGGATTATATATTTTGCAGTAGGTAGGGCAAAATTGAATTGCATTGCCTCAAATACATTTTTTTAATCAAAATCTCGCAAATTTAAATCTCGCACGAGATTTTAATTTGCGAGATTTTGATTAAAAAAATTTATTTGTTGCGACTTTGATATGCGAGATTTTAGTTTGCGGGATTTCGTTATTGTGAGATTATGAAAAGCGGGATTTTGTAATTGCGGGATTATGAAAAGCGAGATTTTGTAACTGCGAGATTTCGTTATGCGAGATTTCGAATGCGAGATTTTGATTTGTGAGATTTCGTAGCCAACCCTAACAATTAAAGTATTTTTAAAATAAAATGAATGTGTAATAAATTTCAATACTTGCAGAGTAATGCAAAACAAGTTGAGTGATAAGCAGCGTTAGAGGTGGCTCTAAGGCGTCTGGATTCATGACATAAATACAGTATACAGGGTTGATTTAACATTTAGTCTTGTTAAATTACCTAGGTTTTCATGTAAAATATACAGGATGACTTTTTTAAAGCAATGTTAAATTTACACGGTGTCATGTAGATTGTATCTGCAACCTACGTTGATTTAACACCACTGTAAATTCTTTCTTTAAAAAACTAGCTCTATCCTTTTTCAGAAATCTTGCGACTTTTCTGACCCCATCTCTAAAAAATAGCATGGAAAAGGTTAAGTTTTCTGTTTTTTTTCTAGAATTTTTTTTTTCCAATTTCCATTTATGTAAATGAAGAAAACATAATGTCAGTACGATGATAGAGAACCCCAAAAAAGTGTAAGGCACAATTCTGTCTGTCTATTTCTACCTAGACCTGAGCCCAAATCTATTGAAACAATTTCTTCATATTTTTAAGTTTAAGACTTTTTCGTAATTCCTTAGAGGTTTCGGTTCACAATAACGGTACTTGCCATACAGCTGTAAAGGAAAATCTTGTACATCTCAAAAAGAGCGATTGTCCAATTTCTTATCTCAAAAACTATTTCGTCCCCCAAAACTGAAAATGTGGAAAGGGGGCACAAATGTCTTTGACTTTCTCATTAACGGCTCAAACGATTTTAATGAAAAAGTTTTTAAAGAACCCTTAAGATGTTAATAATATTGCATATACAAAATTTGAAAAAAAGAAATTTCGGATTTGTTAAAAATTATTATTTTTTTGGAATTTTCAATATTTCTTCTGTGGTGTTTGGTACAAGAATGATAAGGATAACTCACGTTCGCTGTAAAATACATCAAGCTAGAGCCTTAACGAGTTAAGTGATTTTCTTCAAAATTAAGATTTTTATGGACATGTTATTAAGAAAAATATGCATAAATTTTGAAGAAAATTGCTAAACGGTTTTAGGCTCTAACTCGATGTAAAGTGAACCGTGGATGTGGAGAAGAAAATTAATTTTTGGATTTAATATTTATACGAAAACTTCAGATTTAAATGTGTTTGTGTATAGTTGAATAAAATTTGAATGAATATAAGTAGGTACTGAATTTATGTTATGGTCAATTTTCAAAGAAAGAAAACTACAAAAAAATAGTTTACTTTGTTTGCCATTTATTTATACATATTCTGATTGCTTTTGTTATTCATCAAAAGATTTCTAGGTGCGACTTTTTTTCCCTGTGACCCTTTTTTATGCGACCTTTTCAAATTTCTCAGCGGCAACACTGCATCTTACTTATGTTAAAATCAACAGAGGAGCCGTTTAAATTAAAAAACTTCCACATGCGGTTAGGAAGCTCATGTATACCGTAGTTAGTTCTATGGAAATTAACTTGTAAAAGTTCAAATCTTCGCAGGTGGTGAGATCCTCCACGGTAATTTATTACGGTATTTATGCTAACAAATCTGGAGCATCAATTGGGCCATTTATAAGTTAGTGAAGAGATAGTAAATCATTATTATCTCGCCTTGGATAAAAGGTTTGGACCTACAGTAGCTGGATCCGATGTATGGTGGAAGGTTGAATGGATCAGCCCAAGGAAGGCCCTTCATAGCAAAGCGAATGAATTTATGCTGTATTGATTCAATATTTTATGAATTTCTTAAAAGGGAGACCATATTTTTGAGACTTGCCCTAGATAAGGTCGTACATAAAAATTGTATAAGGAAAGGGTAAAATATGGATCACTAACTAACGTTTTATAAATCCAAGCATTGAGCTTGCTTTATTAACAATGTAATTGATGTTTTCAGTCAATTCTAAATTTGAGCCAAAGTTAAAACCCAAGTCCTTGAAATTTTTGAGAGGAAAATTCTCCGGGTGATTTTTGGACCCATCTGCATATATGGGGAATGGGGAAGAAGATATAACAACGAACTGTATGGGCTGGGTCACCTAGAGCGAATGGATATCAGTCCCGGAAAGTCTTTGAATCCAACCCCGTGGGACAGCGCAGCGTAGTAGATGTGGACAGCGTAAGAGGTGGCGCACGCAAGTGGAAGAGGACCTCAGCCAACTTGGCATGCAAACTTCTAGACAGCTAGCTGGAAACCAAGCCGGCTGGAAGAAGCTTGTTGGTTGAGACCCTGGTCCACCCCGGACTGTAGCGCCACGCCGCCGCTGCCGCCGTAAGTAAGTATGTAAAAGTACCTAAGTAAGTAAGCTATTGTAATCTCTTGGAAATCAGCTAAAAAATTCAATAACAAACTGTCCTCGCAAGTTTTTCTCGATTTTGAATTTTTACTCTTCCAATTGATTACTAAATTGACTAATTGCAGAAAAGCAATTACTCCAATCATAAGAATCCTTTTTTTGCATTAGAAAATTAATATTTTTGTGGGTGCAATGTTAAAAAAAAAATCTCAAAAGTTTTTAAATTTTATCATTTTTAAAGCGGATTTAAGAATATATCGCTTAATGAAAGAATATTTATGTATTTACATGCTGTGGGAAAAATGTATTCACGCTAAATAAATATTAATATGATATTTTATTTATTTTGACTTACAGGTAATGGAAATACATTTTAACAACACAAAAGGATTATTGCAAGTTAATTTTACAAAGTGGTTACAGATAAATTGCTTTATATAATGTGATTGACACTGCAACTTAAAAAATCCTTTTGTTAAATATGTTGTAGCCAGCAGTGGCGTTGCAACTATAGAAAAACGATTCCTTATGTTTTTCCTTTTAAAATTTCCAGCAAACAACATAAAATGTTTAAAACTGTTTTCTTCTATTTTCTTATTTTATTTGCGGGTGTTGGAGAATGAGTACACACAGATCTAAGAAAAGAAAAAAGATGCAAGCGAATTATTTTCTGGGCAGGAAGTATCCAGTGAGAGATGGAAATAGTCGAAAAAAAATCTTATTATTTCACAAGAGGGTGGTTTTTAAAAAGAGAATTTGATTGGATGAAAATTGATCATGAATATATGAGGCAGTGAAAGCCATAGTAGCCTAACTGCATTTTTCCTTTTTTTTTAATTTTTTTGGAATTGGACACTTGGAGAAATGTGGGTTAATTAAACTCCAGCTGGCAAATCCATAAGCCAAAACATATGTACATTAGGGTTGTTAAAAAAAGGTCATCCTGGATGGGCCCAAATCGGCTCTAAATGAAGAGAAAAAAATTCCCTAATTTTTTCAGATTTTTACTTTCATCCCCTATAGTCGCTGTAGAGGTAAATTAAATTTCTCCTTTTTTTGCATACTAGAAAATTCGCCTAAGATCTGCCAAAAAAATTCAGAGCATGTAGGTGCGAACTTTACAAGAAAAAAATCCTATAGGAAGGGGGTAGTATCTCCCCCGCTTCGACGAGAGGGGAAATTTAATCAAAGGGCACGGTAGTGCCCAGCCAAGTTCGCGGCACTACACCCTTTTTACAGGAACAAACTCAGGCGATTTTCAACCCCCCTCTAACTTCAGTACCAATAAAGTCAGAAACTTCAAATTCGGAGCATTTGCTGAACTGATCAAACACAGGAGGCTCACCAAATTTCAACTCTTTAGCATTAGTAGTTCCCAAGATATAGGACTTCAAAAATCGCAAAATCCGTAACTGACTGACTCACTGACTCACTGACTGACTGACTCACTGACAGATCATCAAAATTATGGAGCACTTCCCGATATCGTAGAAACTTGAAATTTCGCACAACGGTAGTCCTTGTGGTACATACAAAGGAAAAAATCGAAAATCTGCAATTTCTATTCTGGGGGCGTGGCATCCACCCACTTGCTTAAAAATTCTATAAATTATATAGAGCTTTTCCGATTGTTGTAGAACAATACAAATTGGTAGGGTTTGAGGTACTTAGAAAGAAAAAAATTGAAAAATAGGAATTTTTCATACAGGGGGCGTGGCATCCACCCACATTCTTAAAAATTCTTATAAATTATATGGAGCACTTCCGATTGTTGTAGAACGATGAAAATTGGTAGGTCGGTACGCATTGAAGTACTTAGAAGAAAAAAAATCGAAAAATTGGAAGTTTCAGTTCAGGGGGCGGGGCATCCACCCACATTCTCAAAAATTCTTATAAATTATATGAAGCACTTCCGATTGTTGAAGAACAATGAAAATTGGTAGGTCGGTATGCCTTGAAGTACTTAGAAAGAAAAAATTGAAAAATTGGAATTTTGCATTCAGGGGGCGTGGCATCCACCTACATTCTTAAAATTTCTTATAAATTATATGGAGCACTTCCGATTGTTGTAGAACGATGGAAATTGGTAGGTCGATAGGACTTGAAGTACCTAGTAAGGACAAAAATGGAAAATTTGGAATTGTCCATTCAGGGGGGAGTGCCATCCACCCACTTTATCAGAATTGCTATTATTTGTATGGAGCACTTTCGGTTGTCGTAGAATTATGAAACTTTGTAGAGTGGTAGGGCTTGACTTTCACCTGGCAAAATAAGTCTTTGCAAAAAGGAGTGAAATCACAATAAAACAAAACATAAATGTTAAAAAAGGAGCCAAGTTCTTATGTGGACAAGAAACCTGTGCGTAAAAAGTCAAAAACACATTGAAAATTTTTGGACTGTCACCAGCGCCTTAAAAATGCATCGATTTCAAAAATTGAAACAGCAATCACTTTGTCATGACAAAATCTCGATACGCCATTTTTTATTTTCTTTCTATTTACCGTAGTAAAAAAGTTATGATGAAAAAAGTAAGAAGTGCCGAGGAAAAACACGTTGAAAATTTTTGGACTGTCACCAGCACCGTAAAAATACATCGATTTCAAAAATTGAAACGGCAATCACCTTGTCATGACAAAATCTCAATACGCCATTTTTTATTTTATTTTTATTTACCGTAGTAAAAAAGTTATGATGAAAAAAGTAAGAAGTGCCGAGGAAAAACACATTGAAAATTTTCGGACTGTCACAAGCACCGGTGAAAAAGTGATTGCCGTTTCAATTTTTGAAATCGATGCATTTTTACGGTGCTGGTGACAGTCCAAAAATTTTCAACGTTTTTTTCCTCGCACTTCTTACTTTTTTCATCATAACTTTTTTACTATGATAAATAGAAAGAAAATAAAAACAGGCGTATCAAGATTTTGTCATGACAAATCGATTGCCGTTTCATTTTTTGAAATCGAACCATTTTTACGCAACTGATGACAGTCCAAAATTTGATACTCAAATCGTCTGCAAAGTTCAGGGTCATAAAATCTGTCATGATTTGGAATTGTTTCGATATTACTCTTCTTAAGATATTTGATATTAAACTTCATGAACTTAAAACTTGGCATATATTTTAGATCTCATTACTTTTTTTAGCTGACTTTTTACACCCAGGTTTCTTGTCCACATAAGAACTTGGCTCCTTTTTTAACATTTATGTTTTTGTTGCGATAAAATATTTCCATAAAATAGAAAAAAATTAATTAAAAAACAATGGCAATACTTACAGTAATGTTTTGTACCTTTCTGGAAAGTCAGAAGTCCATTCTTACGGCTTGTTTTTAAATTAAGTTTTTTTTATGAGCAGTTTTGGCAAAAAATTGTTTCAAACTCAACATTTTGAAGAAAAATTATTATTTATTTTTTTTAAATTATAGGTTTGAAGATTTTGCTGAAATTACTTATTGAAAGAACTTTATTTAATAATGAATTATTAAAAACTTCCAAAAAGCTACAAAACGTAACTGCAAGTGTTGCCGTTGTTTTTTAAATATTTTTTTCTATTTTATGCAATTATTTTATTAAATTCCCCCTCCGTCCAAGCGTTGGGAGATATTACCCCCCTCGCGTAGGATTTTTTTCTTGTCTACTTCTCACCTACATGCTCTGAATCTTTCGGCAGATTTTACGCGAATTTCCAAAAAAAGGGGAAATTTAATTTACCCCTACAGCGACTGTAAGGGATGAAAATAAAAACCTAAAAAAATATGGAATTTTGTTTTCTTCATTTTATCTATTGTTTCAAAACACTTCGATTCCACTTTTTTTTCAAAAATGAGTTAAGTATGAAGAAGTGTTCATTAAAAGGTCCATAATATATGTATTTACCTGAAATTAATAAAAACTTATTATTTCTATACTTTTTGGTACTTGGAAATTTTTGTATTTTTTTTTTTAACTACAGCTTTCCACTCAGTCGATTAATTCAAAAATTCCTATACTGCTCAGTTAACAAGTTGAATCAATAGTCAAGTATTCCAATCGTTATTTAATAAAAACCGGGATAAATGTAATTTTAAACTTATATTTGAACTAACTAGTCGCTGATGTTAATTTAGCCGCTTTTAACAGTTTCTTCGTTTTACTCCAAATTCTCAAGAGTGGAAAAGAAGGGGTTTGAAACTACAGCCCTCACTTGTATTACATGAAAAAATAGCCAAATCTAACACTGCAAAACATCAAATACACGGATCCAGGTTAATTTCCATTTTACACTTACAATAACAAAACCATACAAAAATGTTCGTGTAAGTTGTATTTAAAACTGTCAAAAAAGAACCATTTCATGTTGTTGATAATGACGTAATTAGTTTGTCTGTCAATTTGTTGATTATCTGTCAATCCTAACAAATGAAGCTCATTACAAAAAGGCATTGCTCTAGCTGTACCATTATAAACACCTCTGCAGTATTATGAGGCATTAAAAAGCGTTCCTTTGCTTGTAATGTGTTTAGTTCCACTAAATCAGCCACCTACAAAGTTCAACCAATTTAATTCAAAACAACAACTACAACTACTGTTAACTTTAAAGAAATATATTTTTGGACGGTTTCCTTGTTTAGCGTGAAATGTTTCAATCGCGTGCTACCTTCCATTAGGCCGAATAAGCTGAAGTTGATTTTTCGTAGGTTTTTTTAAGCAGTGGAACGCTGTACCAGGCAAACCCTATTAAACTGCTGAAGTAGGTGCCTCAAAGTTGAAAAATTAAGTTTCGTGCTCAAGTGTACCTATACCAAAACTACAGGCGATTGTTGGTACTTTCAAACAACACCTTCTCCCAGGTATTTATTCTATTACTGCAGCAATGTTCTGAACGAGAAATTTACAATGCAATTAATGACAGCTCAGATAATGAATACTTTTGCCATGTTTGTTGTTATGCAAGACTGATTTAATTTGATTTGAGTAACTAACTATTACTGGTTTTGTGCCATGTGCCAGGCATTTTAAAAAGTGTGATGGAAATATCCTGATTTCAGTTAGAAGTTTTTCTAGTTGTGTGTGACTCTAATTCGCTGTGGTAATTATTTAAAGAATGTTTTCTAGGTAAGCGACCTATGTTTTAAACTGGGTCAACACAAATTATTTAATATTTTAAAGATAAAGTCCTTGCTGAATTACTGTCCTTTAGAATTCGAGGCGAAACCATTTTAATGGAATCTTAATTTGTAAAATTGGTACTTGCGTTAGTATTCATACTACACCTTATAATTTGTATATTAAATACAGGGCCGTAGAGAGGATATAATGAATTCATATGTAGTAAGTAATACGACCGAATTTACGTTTAGTCACCATCAGGGCTGTCGAAGTACTGCAATTGAAGTATTTGTACTGCTTTTTGAAACTCCGTACTGCCGTACTGCTACAACGACCAAAGTACTGCTTTTTTGAAAATTTCACTCAACATTTGCAAATCATAATCCTATCCAAAAATTGTTAGTCCTTTTTATCTAATGTTGACTTTAATATATTTAACAAATAAAATTGTATAGAATACGCTCACAATGTATGTTGAAGATGTATTGAAAAAATCTCGAACTCCATTTTTTTACGAGTGCATAGTTTGCCGCATATAGGCATTGCCTGTATATCGCAAGTAAAAAATTCTTAATTCTGGAAGTTTATGGACTTTTTGATGCCATTTGGAACAAATCTGTGGTGTTTGGTAGAAACATGATAACTCCATTTTAAAATTTGCGTCTTTGCGTCCACTTTACATCGACCTACAACCTAAACGGGTGAACCGATTTTCTTCAAATTTGAAACATAATTTTTCAAAGGTTATGTTCATAAGTATTCCAAATTTGAAGAAAATCTGTGGCCTCGTTTACTTTCTAGCTTGATTTAAAGTGGGCGTAAAGACGCTAATTTTAAAATGGAGTTATCAGGTTTCTACCAAACACCACAAAAATTATTCCAAACACGTCAAAATGTAGTTTTTCTCCCATCTGTCAAGCAATGTTAAATTATATTAATGGATCTCTAGCCTAGGAAATTAAGACTTTTACGTACTTTGACTGAAGAACGAATTTTTGGAGGAGTAAAAGGGTGAAAATTTTGTTGCTAATTTCACTAAAACTATCAACTTTTTGAAATGAAATGTAAAGCAAAATTGTTGCTTATTCAATTCTATACAAACAAAATTATTATGTTTTTTTTCATACAACCAATAGATTAAGAGTTAATCATGCAGGAACTTTATAGAGTAGGAAATTTAGTAAAAAAATTTACTAAAATTGCATTAATCAATCAGCAATATTTTTTGTACTATATGCGTTAGGCTACAACGTGCACAAACGTCGCGAGAGCTTTTTATGTAATAAAATATTTTCAATATCACCATTGAAGTGCGCTAGAGCTAAATAGGTGAATATGATAATTTTTAATGAACAATAATGACATACACCCCCCTCCCATAGTAAAAAATGCTTGTACATATTTGACCCTTCTACAAAAATCCGTTTTCAATTTTTGGCGCCCAAGTTATTATACTCTCCCCAGTGATTAAAAAACAATCCTGAATAAACATTTTTCTTCTTTTAAAATCGCCAGATTAAGGAAAACCCTCCAGATAACTGTCAGATTAAGGTTCAGCACATGTAGGTCATCAAGTTGAACCATATATATCAAAATCTGACGCGCTCGAGTATTTCAAAATGGCAATTTTTTTTGCATTTTCAAGGAGCTGCCGCAAGCTTGCGTCACATCCGAATCGTCAGTCTTTTGAATGTGAGCATCCTTGGGAGTCACTTAACATCCCCTCTTAAAATCTGACGCGCTCGAGTAAATCCATTTGTTTTCCAATTTCCAATTCTTTTTAACAATATTGACTTTTAAGTTCACTTTTTGACTCAGGGGAAGATGTTCTATGTCTGTAATAAGGGCTAATGTGCTCCAACCGATAGCCGTTGGTTATAGAAAGTTTAATTTTCAAAAGTAATAAGCATTTTGAGAAATAATAAATCTTGATTTTCGATTTTCCAAAAATTATCGAATTGACATTGAACCTTTTAGAACCAACGTACCTACATATTTTAATGTCGTACTGCTGTGTACTGCTATTTTTTTCCTCGAAGTACTGCTTTCTGAAAAAGTGAAACGACAGCCCTGGTCACCATACCCTTGTGGTTATATCTTCAAAGCTAGGCAATTCATTTTTCTTTTTCGAAATCCTTGTGAATGCTTTTTGTACCTTTTCGAACTTTGGCGAATAGGAATTGCTAGGGCTGGCCACAATACCAAACCATTCGATACTTTTGAAGGTATTGTCTCGGTATCTCAGTCTCAAAAAAAAAATCCACGATTTGGTTACATGTCCTTGGTCTTGTAGTTAAAAACGCTTACTATATTCAAGATTTAATAAAAGACATCTTTTCTAACATAATTTATTTTGATAACTTAAAAGTTTAAGAGAGCTAAGAGCTTGTTTTAGTCCAAGTAAGGTTCCGATTGGGATCTGACACATATTGACATGCTTTTATTTATTTTATTTATTTATTTATTTATTTAGCTTAATACAAGCTTGCCTTAAATCTCTACTTAAATCTGAACTTAAATTTAAACTTAATTCTATGGTGGGTTTTTCATTGTTTTTTTTTTTTTTTTTTTTTGTTTTTTTTTTTGCTTGTTTTTTTTTTTTTTTTTTATTTATTTTATTATTGAAATGGGCCCGTAGGCCCACCCACCAGTTTTTACATACAAAAACTTAAAGATTAATCCATAAAATAAAGACAACGTGGGGTTTTGGATTTGGGGCTTTGAGTTAGGGCGAGTTATGTAAAGAGGTTCGGAGGGAGGAAGAACTAATATGGAAGTCAAAGATATCCATTGAGTTATTGGTTATTGGTGTGGTTGAGGTCAGCGTTGCCGATGTGGCACGATCGTGCCATTTTGACACGGAAATTTTCTCGTGGCACGGTGGCACGAAAAGTTTCAATATGGCACGTTTTTTTTTATTTTCATTATCTTACATAAATTTAAACTCATAGTATAAACACAGTGTCAATATTCATCAAAAGAACTGGACGTGTCTACTTTATCACCTCAACAGAACTGGATGCATCCATTCTAACTCATAGTATGAACACACTTATTTCATTACAATGTAGTAAAGCGTAGATCTTTCAATATTCAGTTGTCATACAAAGCTTTATTACGTCTTTATATTTTTAAATAATAATAATACTCATAATGTGATGTGAAATAGGTAGTTATGAACTTGCCAAAAACTCCTGTTTCTGGACAGTGCCTACACGAATAGAGGAAGTGATTTTTGTTTTTGTAATAGTAATAGTATTGAATTAAAATTTATTTTTAAAGAACAAATTGAGTTTTTTTTTTCATATGGCACGAAAATTTCATAAATGGCACGTTTTTTCAAAAAATGTGGCACGAAAATTTTTTTTTGGCGGCAACGCTGGTTGAGGTTGGTATAGAGAGAGATTTTGAGAGAGTGTTTGGAGGAGTGGAAGTCGAAAGAATTTTGCATAATGTTAGAAGTACGGAGCATGCGGGTCAGTGGTTCGTTACTACCATAATTAGTACGATGAAAGTTGACATCAAAGAGTGACACTAATCTAAGATTTCTAGGGTTAGTTTGCAATGCAATTTTTTGGAGAAGCGCAGGGCAATCAATATTACCAGCTAAGAGCTGATGGATAAATACAATATCGGCTACTTTGCGACGATTATAAAGGGGTTGCAAATTAATAAGCTGAAGGCGACATTCGTAGGGTGGGAGATGGAGCGTATCAAGCCAGGGTAGCCCACGAAGTGCAAAACGAAGGAATCTTCGCTGAACAGCTTCGATACGGAGAGAGTGAGTAACATAAAAGGGTGACCATACCTGGCTGGCATATTCAAGAAGTGGTCTAACAAATGTGAGGTAAAGAGATTTAGTGACGTAGGGGTCTGAAAATTCTTTTGACCAGCGCCTAACGAAACCAAGTGCAGAGTTAGCTCTATTAATAGAGGTGGTAATATGAGATCTAAAATTAAGTTCTTTATCACAAAGAACTCCTAGGTCATATAATGAGTCCACTACGGTCACTGCATCATTGTTAATAAAGTATGTACGAGGAGGGAGAGTGGAGCGTTTACGGGAGTATGTTATAGCTTGACACTTACTAACATTAAGTTCCAGAAAGTTCTTCTGGCACCAGATAGAAAATCTATTTAAATCTTGTTGAAGAAGATAGGAATCAGAAGGAGAGGAAATGTATCTATAAATTTTTGTATCGTCAGCATAAACAGAGATCATAGAATCATTGATGACGCAGTCTGCATCATTAATAGTCAAAACGAAAATCAGAGGGCCGAGATGACTTCCCTGCGGAACACCGGAGGTTGCAAGGATAGGGTTAGATTCGATACCTCTAAAGAGGATATTGTACTGACGATCGCTCAGATATGATTGGAACCATGCAATGAAAAGGGGCGGAAAGCCAAGTGCTTTAAGTTTAAAAAGAATAAGGGTGTGTGAGATTTTGTCAAAAGCTTTGCTGAGGTCGGTTGCGATGACATCAACTTCTTTACCAGCTTCCATGGCGCATATGGTGCCGGAGACAAAATCAACTAGGTTTGTAGTAGTCGATCTACCATTAAGAAAACCATGTTGATTGGGGGAGAAAATTTGCTTACAATGGAAAAGCATGTTGTCATAGACTATGCTTTCAAAAAGTTTAGGAATACACGACAGCTTAGCTATGGGGCGGTAATTAGATATTTCTTTTTTAGGGCCTTTTTTATGGATCGGGATAATATAGGAATATTTCCGACGAGAAGGAAATATCCCTTGAGAGATTGAGAGCTGGAAAAGAGCGGTCAATGGCTGTAATAAAGTTGACGAGCAATTTTTTAGAATTATTGAAGGTAAGCCATCAGGACCACCAGTATATTTAACCTTGAGTATATTAATCTTATCTTCAACTATAGAAGGGGGAATTAAAATTGAAGAAAGTGAAGTTTGAGTGCAAGTGTCTAAGTAGGAAAAGTAATCTGAGTCTGGTAGTGAGGTGTTATCAGAAAATGATTGACTAAAAAATTGAGCATATAAGTTAGCGATTATTAAGGGATCGTCTGAACTAGTATTCAAATATGTAAGGGTAGAAGGGTAGTTATCAGATTTTCTTTTAGCATTAATGAAATTAAAGAAGCTTTTGGGATCGGATTTAATATTAGATTGAACTTGACTTAGATAGTTGTGGTAAAGAGACTTACAGAGTTCAGAGAAATTGTAGTTTGCCCTCTGAAAGGTTGAGAAATCGTAGCCAGTGCGAGATTGCAAGTACTTACGCCATAGTTTGTTTCTATTATTACGGAGGGATTTTAATTCTTTATTATACCATGGAGGGCAAGAGGAAATGTTTTTTTGGGGAGAAATAGGGACTGATTGACTGAGGCAACTAAACACTAAAGAATAGAAATGGAAGAGGGCAGAGTTGATGTCGTTACTTTCAAAGATAATGCCAAAATCAACGGCACGCAGTAGATTATTAAGCATAGGGAAATTTGTCTTACGAAAATTAAAAGCCATTACATTTTCTGGTGCGGCGGTGATATGGGAAGATTCATAAGAAAAAGTAAGGAAAAGAGGAGGATGGTATGGGTCAAGAGTGGAAAGAAGATGATTACTTGCAGAAACTACACAGTTTTCAACATCAGAAGAGAAGATAAGATCGAGTTGACGGCCTAAATTATTTTTGACACCACTCAATTGGTAAAGGTCTGAGTCAGAGAGGCAATCAGTGAATAGGATTTCCTTATCAGTCAATGCATTAGAACTCGTATAGTGTGATTCATCATCAGAGAGAATCCACTGGAGATTCGGGAAGTTAAAATCACCTAAAATTAAAACCACGTCCGATGGATCAGCTGCTTCGAAGATAGTATCTATAGCATCAACTGCAAGCTGATAAGATTGGATAGGCTGGCAAGGTTTTATATAGCAGCAAGCTATATAAAAGGTAACTTTGGCGATTGTCAATTTGACGCAGACATACTCAAAGGATGAGGAATCGGAAATTTTGAAAAGGTTCGAGTCAAAGCGATTGTGAATTGCTAATAAGACACCTCGACCTAAACATGCATTGTCGTGCAGAGAGCCATCTGCTCGAAAAACGTTGAAGTCAGGGTTAAAGAGCTCACTATCGTTAATACTGGGTAGAAGGTTAGTCTCAGTTAGTGCAAAAATGTCATAGGGTAAAGTAAGGGAATTAAGATAGACTGCGGAGGTTTTGGTACGAAGCCCTCTGACATTTTGGTAATAAAGGGACAGGCATTTTGGAGGATAATTAGAGGAAATAGGAGGTTTAGGAACGAAAAAAACTATTAAAGTTAGAACGACTCCTCTGCAAATGAGAGATACGCTTAGAGTTAACATACGAGGCGAAAGACGCTAAATCATTTGCAACATCAGCGGGAGTAAGTCTGAAAGATTCATGGAAACGAACGAAAATTTGCCTAAGCTCATCAGGGTTAGTTGGGAGGCCTTCTTGCTGAATAGATACCATAAGATTGGTTCTAGTAACACCGTCTATACAAACAGAGTCATGTTTGTCGTGAAGGTAAGCAAGATAAAGGCGAATGTTAGAATAGATTCTATGATCTCTGAGGCGTGAGAGAACATAACGACCATCATCATTAAGGTCAACGAATTGTTTAGTTAATTTAGCAGTAGGAGGGGTGAGAGGGTCTAGAAGTGGAAGCGAAGATCCATGAGTATGCGTAGGGAGTGGGGCATTTGATATGGTGGGTGATGGGATGGAGGTTGGGTGAGGAGATGTCAATGTGGTGGAGTAGAGGTTAGATGTGGATGAAGTGATCGTTGAAGGATGAGAAGAGGACGGTGAAGGATTAAGAATGTGGGAGCGAATAAAATTAGGGTACCTTTCCGATGGAGAACCCTGAGAAGAGTGGAGATTTTTAGGAGTGGAACATGGACCCTCAGTTGAAAGATCAAAAGAAACTCGTCTATTAGAAGGTATAAAAGAAGTTTGGGGTGGTTGCGAGGATTGAGGGTAAGAAGTAGGATTATTAAAGGGTAAATTTTTAGGTAAAGGAGCGGGTGAGGGGCTAGGAATAAGGGAATCTGGACCCGCAGCTGAAAGATTAAAAGAAACTCGTCTATTAGAAGGTCTAGAAGAAGTTTGGGGTAGTTGCGAGGATTGAGGATAAGAAGTGGGATTGTTATTAGTTAGAGGAGCTGATGAGTGATTAAGAATATGGGAATTGCGGAAATTAGGGTTCTTGGCTCCAGAATTGGGATTGGAGTTGGGAGATGAAATTGTTGGGGTAAGTTCATTTGGCGTAGAGAAAAGCGAGGGGGTGGGGTGAGAAAGAGTTAGATTGAAGGGAACCCGTTCACCACTGGGCTTAGATGGAATAGGGACATATAGAGGATTTTTTGAGATGCAGGGGGCGTAAAACTAGGGAACAGGTTTGTTTTGAAGCTCCAGTTAGGGTCAGATCTAGGAAAGTGAGCGGGTTTGTTTTTCTGACTAGAATTGGTTTGCTTAGGGTTGGAGGATAAAGGGACGGGTTTTGTAAGACTAGGTTTATTAGTATTTTTAAATCTGAGGTAATCTTGTTTATCTACCCATTTGGTCATGTTCATCTTTCCCAGTCGGAATGCATCATCAGTCTGTGAGCAAAAAAGCCATTGGTATTTGGATGAGAAGCTAATTTTAAAGTTGCTATGGAGTCTGGGGCGAGGTGGCGAAATCTTCTGGCATTCGTTAAGGGCTATGGAAAATCCACGGCTGAATAGTCTGTTAATCCAAAGGACATCAGCATCTACAGGAGCATTTGTGATAAAGAAAGTCACACTATCGGCATTGGTGTTTAACTTCCTTAGTCTGTTGTTCCATTCGGTAAGAGTCCACGTGGTGCCAAAACGGTTTATGGTAGGTAATTCAGGTGCAGTTGAGTTGGGTGAAAGTGTTGGTTGGTGAGATGTTGGAGGAAGTCGAGGTCGAGGTGGTGAAGCATCTGCGATAGCCGGATAGGCGTTTAACTTCCTCAGTCTGTTGTTCCATTCGGTTAGGGTCCACGTTGTGCCAAAACGGTTTATGGAAGGTAATTCGGGTGCAGTTGAGTTGGGTGAAAGTGGTTTGTGGGGTGTTGATTGATGGTGAATAGATTCAGCGGGAGATGAAGGCACTGCAGTGGTGATGGATGGAAGCAAAGGTTGTAGGCAAACAGGTCGAGGTGGTCTAGCATCTGCGATAGCTGGTAAGGGAGCTGGTTGGCAAATAGGTAGAGGTGAACAGGAAGAGGTATCCATAATTTCAGCCAGTAAAGATGTGTTGTAAGCGGAGGCATTAGGTTGAAGGTGGATCCCATCGATTTTACAAGTTGCTGTTCTTATGTCATCGGAAAGATCGTCGATGCTTAGCCTTGTTGCCAGAATCTCGCAGCTCATTGAGTTAATTTTACCAACGGCATCTTCCAGCAGAGCGAGTGGATGTCGAAGGCCGGGTATCACTATTTTTGAGGTACTTTGCATATGCTGGTCGAGGTCGGAGCGCATAGTGTTAATATTTTCGTTTATTAGGTCAACAGAGTCAACGTATTGGTGGCTCCTCAGCATAGATTTTAATTCATCTTTGAGCGATACTATGCGTTGCTCGAGGTGATCGTCTTTTGAATTGTCGGACATGAATTGCGTAAGAGCAGCAAGTTGCTTTTCAATCGAAGAAAATTTCTCGGTACACCTTTTGCTATGGTTGTCAACAATATTGCCCAAGTCATCCATGGATTTACTGAAAACATCCAACTGTTGCAGCTGATCAAGAATGTTTTTATGGAAAAGTTTATTATCAGCTGAGATGCGGTTGGTTGAATCACTAAGACACTTTATTGCCAGCAGAACATGCGAGAGAGAAAAATCTCTACACTCTTCGCAATAAAAGAAGAAGTGCTCCAGATAATCTTTTAGGTACGCACTTGATCTCTTGCTAAGCCCAATACATAGTGGGTGAAAAGATTTACCACAAAGGCCTCTACAAGGCACCGCGACAGCATTTTTGTGGTCATTGTCTTCGCAATGGATAAAGTCACATCGATTCGCCATAATTTAAAGAAAAAAAGAGAAGAATTCCGATAGGATATGTAAAAAATTGTTTTTTTTTTTTAATTGATAAGTCAAGTATTGAATGGGGGCACCCGCGATAATGCAATTTAATGCAAATGACGTCACAGTAAAAGAAACTTTATTATTATTTTTTTTTTTTTTTTGAAAACAATCGATGACAAATCAAGAGCAAGCGGCAAAGTAAACCAAATGAAATTGGGTCAGGTAAACAAATTGGGTTAGCGAGGCGGCTTCTTTAATAATAAAAACTATTACAAGTAGTTAACACAGGTAAGCACAATTTTCAATTTGAATTGACTGCGGTAACGGTAGTGAGTTTGCGATTGAAAAGTGCAGAGGTAAACAAACTGAATTAATAAAAGAATTAAGAGCGAAATTAAACACGTCTGTACTTGGCGACGACACTAATTGACGCGGGGTTATAAGCTCACAGGAAAACAATTCCCAACTATTTAATAATCTATTGTAATGGGTTGCAAGACGTATATGTTCGTTAACTATTCTGAACTTTGCTCAGATGTTTACTGCCAGCAAAACCACTATAAAAAGTTTGATCTATATATATCAGTTCAGCAATTAATGGACATATTGAAAGAAACAGTTATATCAGTTATATAGTTATATGGTTCTGGTTATTAAAAGAACACAGCTAAAAAGGACCAAATCTAAAAGTTTTATCCAAACCTTTGTTTCCAAGGAATAGAGGATTTAACAAATGGGCGTGCCAGCAGGCTGTTTTTATTAAAATTATTTTTTAAACCTTCTATTTGCTAAAAAGGAAAAACTATGAAAATTTCATCCAAATCGTTAGAGCAGTTTCCAGGAAAACGATTAAAAGAATTTTTTGCTCATAATAATTAATAATTATATTCAAAAGTTCATTTTTTCTGCCGAAACCAAACGATTCTACCGAGAGTCCCGGTCGGCTCGGTATCGTTTCGGATGCTTTGGAACTGATATCATCTAGGTATCGTTTGGGTTTCCAATACCGATACCAAACGATACCAATACTTTTCTGGTATCGTATCCAGCCCTAGGAACTGCCAAGGTGATCATTTCCACCGATCAAACGCTCCTTTTCTAACCTTCTGCCAGGGCCTTCAAAAATACAAGCCTCGTGGTTGTGAGCATCATCTTGGTCAAATATACCTACGTCCATAACTATTAATTGGTTAGTTCTTAAAATGATCTAAGGTAAAATTATACATAGTTTAATTCATGTTAAACTTAAATACGTGTCGAAAGAGTGTAAAATTTGATGTAAAGTTCTTACATCGATTTATTTCAATGCCTATTGGTCGTAGGGAAAACGTGTGCACACAAGAAATATTTAGCTTGCAATTTTAAACAATTGTTGTCATAAGTCAAACTCTCTGTAGTTAGTCTCCTTCAGTCCCTCAAGGGCCCTCTCCCCTTCTGGTAAGATGCCTGATGATTTTTAGAAAAGTCTGCCTCACTTGGCTATCTGATTCTTACAAATTTGCCTCAAGTGAGTCAAGTGAACAACACCAAAAGTTTAGAAAAAAGCTTACAAGTATAAACACATTTTTTTTTCTCTCTTAGGCCCATTTCTTACATGCCTGGCAGCCGGTTAGCCGGCATCGGTTACCCGGTTGTCAACAAATGAACCGGTTCCGACATGTGTGAAAGCTTCCATAAGATCCTTAACCAAACGACTAGTTAGCCGGTACCGGGTACCCGGTTGCCGGCTATGTGTGAAATGGCTCTTAGTATGTATTTCTCGCAGCTTATACTCTTACTTACGATAAACAACATTTACGGTAAGCTTATCTTTAGCGAAATGGTTCTTCGAAAACACTTCTATAAGCAAAGCACATCAGAAGTGCTGTGGAGAACTTACAATAGACAATCCTGTTTCGGTTTGACGGCACAAACACTCGATTGGCTTGGGATATAATTTATTTAGATCTCTCATTATGGAAGATCAGATATATTTTATGGTCGCCTAATCTATTACGACAGTTGCTTATTACCATTAGGGTCTTATTAGATTAGTCCCCAATAAAACTTTCACATCGTTAACCACCAGAGTACCGTCTGCTAGTTTCTGGCTGGTTTCCAGTAAGTGAGTTTCTGGTAATACCCGATGGGAGAACTATATCAAATAACGCACGGTTAAATAAATACTCAAATAACATAAAGGATGAACATAAGTACTCAATATATTTTCCATTCATCCATTAGGAACACATAAATGGTCCCTTTTTCATCATCACATAACATGCTGGCATGACAAATCCCAGAACATAAAGCTGAAATTATCTCAATAAATTGAGTGAACCGAAGAGGTGCTAAAATCATATCTACTTCACCGGTGCTTAGGGTCACGAGAAAAAATACTCCTAACAGCACATAATTCATTTGAAGAAGAAGAAAAAATGATAAATAAACCAATCAACCTCCCCCAGTACACATATACACCACTAAACTGCCAAGAAACATATATTTTCACAGGATATCCGATAAATCAATGTTAAAGTGTCCCCACCTATAGGTTAGGTAGGTATGTGAGAAGGTTCGGTTTGGTTCTTGGTTCTTGGTTCGATTGTCGGTTCAAAGGGTGACGAAGGACATTTATAGTAAAAGCGCCCATGCGGGCAGAAACACTTTAAATTATTACATCAATTCTTATGATTGCGTATCCTGCAGCCTTTGGCGCCCAATATTTTATGCTTCAAGTGAACATTTCTGAACATTGAGTATGTGCTCAACGTTGCTTGGATAACATACGTATTGTTTGCAAGGACGTGTAGGAAGTTCCACAATTTCTTAAGGATTTTTTTTTTGTCTGTATGTATGTTTATGTAAGTTTTATTGCCAAGAAGGAAGTTCAAAAGTGTTTGTGGGTATACAACCTATACATACATGTACACGCAGTACTTCCCCATTGTTACTCTTCCATATGGCTTTCATGAGACAGAAGAAAGGCAGCAGGGAGCTTGCTACTTCAAGAAACTAAAATTACAAATGCATGCATATATATGCAAAACTCCGTTCGTGATGCAGCGTAAACACACAACATGTGAACAATATTATTGGCAGATGAAATCTTGGCATGAACTCGAAAAGATTGCGGAAAAGTATCTTCTTGGTTTCGATGAAATAAACTACGAATGGTGGTTGACTTGAAATTAAAATCGGACTTCCTGTTCCTGCCTGCAGTAGAAAATGAAGAAGTCTTCAGTTTGTTGAGCATTCAAATCTTACAAAAGTTTGACACACGAAGAGGTCATAATGTGAAACAGAAATCTCTAGCACGTCTGTGAATATGTGAACATGTAAGGTCAAACAGTTTTAAAATTTCATAGCAAGGAAAGATAAGTTAACTCAAGATATGGACCCGTGTCTGTTAAAATATGACACAGAAATTGCTTTAAAAATGGTGAAACATTATGAAGTTTGGCGCCAGTTATGGCTTATTGCAAGTTTTTGATTGATTTTAAGACGTTTGAGAAAGCGAAATCAGTGATTATTTTGAGGCCAAAATTAAGCTCCTGTTTTAATAATTATTTCTGGTCAACAAAAAGTTCATTTTGGTAGAGCCTTTCTCATAAAATGAGTTTTACTATTTCAAGGATTGAATTGCCTTACCAATGATCATTGAATATTCAGTCATTTTATGTGGAAGGTTGGGCCTATTTGAATTTTTTGGATAGAAATAATACCTAAATAAGTCTTGAGCTTTAATTTTCCATAAAAAAATTACAGACATTTTTTCTTGTTAATACTTAATAAGGGACTGAGAAACTGAAAAGACAGGACAGTCCCTGACCTCTCGCACAAATGTCCTCTTAACAAATGAAATAGCAAACGGACATATGATACGGATACGAATTGATTTTCTCCTGATTTTCTCGGTTTCAATCTTTCAGGGGACTATTTAGGAATCCAAGGGACAAAGTTTAATGAATTTCTTTGTAATAAAATATAATGGTACTAAAGATGTACTCATATCATAAGAAGATATATTATTTAGCGTCAATAATTAGGCTTCATTTTGGAATTGGGACTACAACAAGAGAACGGTAATGTTTTTACGTTTTGAAAACGGGCATATTGGCACATCAGGGGACTGAGAATTAAACACTTTGAAGAATTTTTTGAGTAATGAAAATACATCAATCAGATTTATAGTTATAAAAAAACTAAATTGAATACTTGAACGGTTTTAAAAATACCAGCGGAGCCGCCGAAAATTCCATCGTGTGCACCATACTTTGTGTATACATTTATGTATCTGAAATCTGACTCAAAACTTCCAACTTCTTCCCAGATTTCCTCTCTCGTTAACAAAACCCTTGGAACAAAAATATTTAAGTGAACTATCTTCATTCTTAGTTGCCATGACAAATTTAATACTTTTGGTGAATTTCAGGATTTTTTTCGTGGTGATATCGTAATAATATTTAACTTACCCCTCCTCCTCATTAAAAACACCCTTTTAAGGTGTATATTTTTAGGGACTCTTTTGATTCTTTGTTCGTATGATAAATATGATAAATAAAACATTTATATCAAGTTTCATTAACACAGCTTATTTTCAAAGGGTGTTTTGTCCCTAATATTTTAGCTGTTGTATCCACCTGAAAAAAGCCATCATTACATAAAAGGAACTATAACTTTTGTTTTGGTAGTCGTATAATTTTGGTTTTGATCTCATTATAAAAATAATAAAATAAATTGGGTGGCGCAACAGCTCGAGGAGAACCAGGGGCCTAGTGACTTACAACTCACAACCATTCCTTAGTGCGTGTTTGTTGGGCAGGAATGGAGGGGACCTACAGTTTTTTGCCGAGTCCGAACGGCAAAATGAGAAGCACTTTTTCATGACAAGTATACTCTTGGAGGATTTGTCAGTTCCTCGCAAGAGACAGTACCTCGAATAAAACATTTCTGTTTTTAGGTGGCACGGCTGGGAATCGAACCCACTCTCATTAGATTCATTAGATTCAGCGTTAAAAGGTTCTCTCAAAGCATGTACATAAAGTTGCTCCAAAGCCAACATTTCAAATTGATAGACATCCAACTACCCCCTATATCCACTCTTCAAATGCATCTGCACAAAAAGCCAATGTGGGGATTTTTGGGGACTTTGATGGCTATACCTATACTATAGACCTATAGGGGGTTCTTTTGCGTTTTTTTAGTTATATTTCAACAAGTCCAGTTCATGAATTGCTAGTAGATTAAGTCACAAATTGCCACAAATCATAATATAAAAAAAATAATAAGTAAAAAGTGGAAACTATACCTACTCATTTCTCAATATTTATATTTTTATAAGTCCAAGTCCAAATCCAAACAAAATTAAAATTTTCTTTGCTCCGACTCAAAGTATTCAAACATTAAATAAAATTAAAGAGGAGACCGCAACTTTAAGCACGTGCCACTGTCGGTAAGGTACTCAATGCTACTCATACTCATACCCAGTGAAGTCGAGAGAGTTGATCCTACCATCCAGCATCCAGAAAATATAAAGTAAAGTTCGGCCATTCTACTCGTCCTTCTAAATCATAGAAATAGTTAATTGGTAAACTTCTGCATTACGTGCGTAATGTAAGAGTTACCATAGTAAAAAGCAAGCACTGTTTAAAAGAGAGAAAAGCTACCTACCGCACTAACATATAGCAGGTTTTGCTATTGAAGTACTGGTTCTTCCTACGCTTTTATGTGGAGTTAAATAAAATTTGTAAATTGGAATAAAACTTTTCGTTATTTTAGAAACAACGTATATATACTTATGTAGAAAGATGTAGGTACATAGTATAAAACATTATATTATATACTTACGGAGC